>APFE031440331.1:174183-231386 GCA_000404065.3 Pinus taeda
ACCAAGTTGGATCTTCGTTCAGGATATCATCAAATTAGAATGAAGACTGAAGACATTCCAAAAACATCATTTAGAACTCATGAGGGTCATTATGAATTTTTGGTCATGCCTTTTGGCCTACCAATGCACCTTCTACATTTCAAGGTTTGATGAATTCCATTTTCAAACCCTTCCTTAGAAAATTTGTGTTAGTATTTTTTGATGATATACTAATCTACGGCAAGTCTTGGAAGGATCATGTTGAACATGTTGACAGGGTGCTACAACTATTGGAGGAGAAACAATTATATGCAAAAAGATCCAAATGTTTCTTTGGAGTACAAGAGGTGGAATATCTGGGTCATATGTATCTCATGAAGGAGTTAAGGTAGACCGTAGCAAAATTAAAGCCATTAAGGAATGGAAAATCCCCACATCCATAAAGCATTTGCGAGGATTTCTCAGGTTGACAGGGTATTATCGCAAGTTTGTTAAGAATTATGGGAGAATAGCAACACCTCTAAAAACATTATTGAAGAAAGATGCATTTTCATGGACTCTGGAAGCAACAAAGGCCTTCGAACATCTTAAAGAGGCAATGTGCCAAGCACCCGTCTTAGCTACACCGGACTTCAAAAAAACCTTTATTGTGGAATGTGATGCTTCAGGAAATGGAATCGGTGCTGTTCTAATGCAAGATGAAAGACCCATTGCTTTTGAAAGTCGTCCAATCAAGGGAAAATTTTTGCACAAAGCTATTTATGAGAAGGAAATGTTGGCAATACTCCATGCACTTAAGAAATGGCGACCCTACCTAATGGGAAGACACTTCAAGGTAAAAAGGGATCATGATAGCCTTAAATACTTTTTAGAACAAATATTATCCTCTGAAGAGCAACAAAAGTGGGTCACAAAGATGTTGGGTTATGACTTTGAAATCATCTACAAAAAAGAAAAGAAAATGTGGTGGAAGATGCACTCTCAAGAAAGGATGAGGATGTGGAAGCATTGTTGTGCACAATTTCTATTATCCAACCAGATTGGATAAACGAAGCAAGGGAGGAATGGAAGAATGACGAAGAAGTGCGGGCACTTATTAGAAAGTTACAACAAGATTCCAATACGTTGGATACATTTAGCTGGAAAAATGATTCATTATCGTACAAAGATCACTTATACCTCTGTAAGAATTCCCAGCTAAAACAAAAGATTCTTATGAAATTGCACACTTCTCCCTTAGGAGGGCACTCAAGATTTTTAAAAACTTACCACAGGGTTAAGAAGGAATTTATTTGGGAGGGCCTTAAATCAAATATTCAAAAGTTTGTGGCGGAATGTTTGGTTTGCCAACAAAATAAAGTTGAAACAATTAAGACACGGGTCTATTACAACCTTTATCCATCCAAGCCAACGTTGGGAGGAGGTTTCAATGGATTTTATCACAGGTTTACCCAAGTCTGAGGGAAAGAGTGTCATCATGGTGGTAGTTGACAGACTTACCAAGTATGCACACTTTTGTGCATTATCACATCCATTTAAAGGCCAGTACAGTTTCCACGGCATTTATGGAAACAATTCAAAAGCTACATGGAAACCCAAAGATTATTGTAAGTGACAGAGATCCCATTTTCACTGGAAATTTTTGGACAGAATTATTTTCTTGTCTTGGTACTCAGTTAGCTCATAGCTCATCTTATCATCCTCAATCTGATGGGCAAACTGAGATAGTAAACAAATGTTTGGAAGGATATCTTCGTTGCTTTGTATCTGATAAACAGACACAATGGGTCAAATGGTTGCCTTTGGCTAAATGGTGGTATAACACTTCCTTCCATACAGCAAAAACAAAAATGACCCCATTTATGGCACTTTATGGATATCAGCCACCATCCATCACATCATATTTAAGAGAAAATTCTAATGTTCAAGCAGTGGAACATCACATCGAACATCAACAACAAGTCCTCCAACTCTTAAAAGTTAACCTCATGTTGGCATAGAATAGAATGAAACAACAGGCATATCAATATCGCAGTGAAAGAAGTTTTGATGTACGTGATTGGGTATTCCTACGGCTACAACCATATAAACAAATGTCCCTCAAGCAAGCTAAGAAGGATATAAATTATCACCAAAGTATTACTGTTCGTACAAGGTGTTGCAAAAGATTTGTACTATGAGATACACGTTGGATCTTCCTGCAGCGTCTCGAGTGCACCCAGTTTTGCATGTTTCATGTTTAAAAAAGGTTATAGGCGACAAGCTCCCAGTTCAAACGATATTTCTGGAACTTGACAAGGAAGGAAAAATTATATTAGAACCGGAAGCACTCACAGAAACAAGAACTCGACAGCTACGAAATCAATCAATTTCATAGTATCTCATCAAATGGAAGAACTTATCTGCTAAAGATTCCACATGGGAGGATGAGAATTTTATACAGAAGCGTCCAGAACTACTCAAGCATTGAGGACAACACTTTTTTTGAAGGAGAGGGGCATGTTGGGTCCCCATAATACTAGTGATTACCCCATTACTATTGTAGTTCTACCCCTTATTAATATTGTTGTGCTCCTGTTGTGCCCCATAGAAGCCAACTATTGTTATAATTGTGCCCTTACATTATTATTGTTATGTAGGCTCTGATTATGTTATGACCCCTTAGACTCCTATATATAGAAAGGAGGTCTTTTCATTTGTATCATACAAGAATTGTTCATTTATGTAATGTAAAGGAGGTTGCCCCGTCGAAGAGGCTGAATTCTAAGGCGTTGATCTATCTTTTCTATCTTTTCTTGAGCTGGTTTCATAACAGGCTTCCAGCTCCAAGTCATGAATGACATAGTTCCTTTCATGCTCATTAAACTTCTTAGATCATAATAGAATACATGTCTTTCTTGGACCAGTACTCCACCAAGTCCCTCCTTACAAGCATTAATGCAAACTACAAAATCCTTTTCTAGATAAGTTATTCTCAAGATAGGTGAACAAGTGAGTAAATTTTTCAATTATTCAAAACTAGTTTCACATTCAGTTGTCCAATGAAACTTCACTCATTTTCTTTGTAAGGCATTGATGGTATGCCCAATCTTCGAGAAGTTTCAAATGAATCTTTGATAATAACCATCCAACCCAATAAATGATCTGACCTATGTTACATTCTAGGTTGTGGGGCAATCCATTATTGCTTTGGTCTTCTCTAGGTCCACAACCACTCCTTTTGATATCACATGCACCAAGTAGTGAACGTGAGTTTGAAATAACTCACACTTTCTGAGTTTGACATACAATTTATGCTCTCATAGCAATTTTAGAACTGCTCTAAGGTGATCCTAATGCTCCTTTTCATTCTTCAAGTACACCAGAATGTCATCCACAAACACTAGTACAAACTTGTCCATATATGTCCAAAGCACATTGTTCATAAGGAACATATACGTTGTTGGGGCGTTTTTAAGTTTGAATGGTTGTTGTAAACTCATAATGGCCATACTTTGTCCTAAATGCAATCTTTTGAATGTCATCCTCTTTTATTTTGACCTAATGGTAACCAGTCCTGAAATTGATTTTAGAAAATACAACAACCCCTCTTAATTGATCGAATGGATCATCAATTATGGGAAATGAGTACTTATTTTTCACAATGGCTTTGCTTCGTTACTAGTAATATATGCACATGTGTAGTGTTCCATATTTCTTTTTAACAAAGAGTGTTGGGGATCTCTATGGTGAAACGTTGGGTTGTATGTGTCCCTTCTCCATTTGTTCCTTCAATTACAGCTTTAACTCGACAAGTTTAGGGGTTCTCATATGATAAGAGGTCATTGCTACCAATGTTATTTCTGAGGTTAGCTCGAAGGTGAAATTGATAACTCTGTTGGGCGGTAGTCCTTAACAACTCGTCCAAAAATACATCTTTGAACTACTTTAGTACTAGGTAATTTTATAAGGGACTTGCGCTAGCCTCTTTTCCCTCTATTGTCTAAATGGCATGAAGGGCACAACCTTTTCTACTACAATGCTTTACTTGCATCACTGAGATCATTCTAAGTGTTATTGGCCTCTTAATACCTTGCAGTGTTTTTGGGTTGTAGAAATTCCTTGTAGATTCAAATTGCTTATGTAATTTTATAAAACAAAATACTTGAATCTACTCTACTCATCAACGGAAACAATTAATTGATTGATAAATCACGTAGCATACAAGAGAAAGTATTCAATAAACACATTACACAGTGATTTCCTGGGTAAAGCCGCAGCTAAAAACCTTGCTATCTGTATATTGCATTAGTCCGAAAATATGAGAAGATTACAATGCTTTTCTCAAGTCCTAGCAACCTTTGCACTTTCTTTATCTGTCTCACAACTTCCTAGACAAGCCTACGCCAATACTTAACCAAAATTTTGCTTTCCCAAGTCCCTATTTCCTTGCATTATTTCCTTGGGAATTATACCCCTATTAATTATGGAAATTCCTCAATATCAATTGTGATATCATCATAGGCCTTCCTTTGACTGCATGCACCACCTGTACAATTCAAATGATTATATAACTCATAGCACATTGCCCTTGAACTCCAATATCAACTGGATAACTCTAATATCTGACATGCATGAGTTATTTATGAGTGAATCATCAGTAACTAGTTTAACACATGAAGTAACTCCCCATTGTCTGACCTCCTACTAGTTCCTCCATCATTTGGAACTAGTTTAAGTGACTTTAACTTAGTTAAACAGAATTAATTAATTACAACTCAAAATAGACTCAATGAGGGATCCTATAAACTAGGATACACTCTACATGACTCAAGTTAGACCCTCAACTCGAATTAACTGAACTAACTAAGTCAAATTAACTTAGTTAACTCGTACAAGCTGTATTTTAATGTGGAATTACAATTTTATTTCTAATTTAATTCAAGGACAAAATTAAATTAGGATTTTCTCATTGCATTTTCAACACTCCTCTCACCAAGAAAGGGATTATCAGATACCCCAATTCTGCTTTTATGGAACTCAAATTTTCCTCTTGACAGTGCCTTAATCAAGATGTCTGCATCTTGTTCCTCTATACGAATGTACTCCAGCAAGATGATTCTCCTCTACACACAATCTCGTAGATGGTGATACCAAATGTCTATATGCTTGGAACAGTCATGAAAAACTAGATTTTTAGATAGTTTGATACAACTTTGATTGTCACAATAAATCACTGTAGGATCCATCTATTGACCAAATAACCCAACAAGGATATTCCTCATCTAGATAGCCTCACAAGATGCTTGACTAGAATCCATGTACTTTGCTTCTGCCAAAATGAGTGCAATTGATCTCTACTTCCTCCTATACCAAGAAACTATTTTTGAACCAATACGAAAGATTCCCCCTGATGTGATCTCCCTATCAGATGGACTCCCTGTGTTAAAATATGAAACTATGGTCAAATTCCACCTTTTACAACTCATATGATGGAGATGATAATGGCATTGAGTTCCTCTTTTTGAGAGGACCAAAATCGACCTAAACATCGCCTCATTTGGATAATCAGAAGTTGGATTTTGAATTTATGTACCCTCATATGCACATTTGGGCAAGTCGACCTCAACATCAAATGGACATTATTGGACATCCATGAAAGCTTATAAATACAAGTGACCTAGAGCACATTTGGACACAAACCAATCATCTTCTTCTCTTGTTTCTGAAGTGGATCACACAGATTCAACGAAGGAAACTCTCACAGAGTCTGAAGTTTTAGGTTTGAGACTCGTACAAATTAGGGTTTTTGTTTTCCTATTACACACATGACACTAAGCTAAATCGACCATAGTCACATGCTTATAGGGGCTAAGAAAGTGAATGGGAGGCTATAGTCGCTCGCATGTCAACCTGAAGGGTGCAACTGGGATTTTGAGCTAGGGTTTCGCATTTAACTGAAGTTGACCATAGTTGACTGAAAGCTGAAGGGTTTCTCTCTGTACCACAGTGACTCTGGAAGTCTGTTTCATATTTGTATTGGATTATTTTTCTGGATGATATTGTATTGGGCTCATTCTACTCTCTGCTGAACATTTTAAGGAAATCTAATAGAAGAATAATTTCAAAGGGTTTTTCCTTGGGTTTGACCATACATGGTGTCTCTTGTTGGTGTGTTGATTGGCTCCTTTGTCAATGCATTTATTGTTATATCTTCAATTATTATTGGTGAATGGAAAGACTACTTTTAACTAGAAATATTGTTAATTGAAGTGTGGAATTGGACTAAAGTAATTGATACAACATAGAACAATCTGAAAAATTAACAGGGTATCAAAGCTAAGGTGAAGGACAAACCCAAAAGGAGACAAGAATTGAAGCAGTCATCTTTGGAAAGTTGAAAGAGTCAATCTAGTCAAGTCAAGATGACTTCCTTCTTCAAGGAAAATGAACAGTTGGGTGAGTCATCCAATTTTGCTGCATGGAACGTCAGGTTGGAGATCATAGCTGATAACAATGATGTTTTGGACTACATTCAGGGAAAAGTGCCCGAGCCTCTAGAGAATGCTTCCGCTGCTACCAAAAACAAGCACAAGAAAGGTGATTTAAAAGCAAAGCAAACTATAATTGATGATTTACAAGATAATTTACTTGCATATGTTGGAAATTTGAGAGGGTCTAAAGACATGTATGATAAGATAGCTGGCATATATGAATTCAACAATCTGAATGAAATGATCTTCTTGAAATATCAACTCAAAGACACAAATATGAATAAAGGAGAATTTGTGCAAAACTACATAGAGAGGATATCAGACCTTAGAGATAAATTGCAAAAAGTTGGGGAATATGTGTTTGACAGAGAATTTGTGATCGTAACTCTAATAGGTCTCCCTCATGTTTGGGAAACTTTCATTACTACTATAAGCAACAATAATTTCCTCCCGTCATTTCATGAAATTGTTGAAAAGATCACTCAAGAAGAATCAAGGAAGATATAAAGTGGAAGGATTCAAAAGCTTGAAGAAGGAGAGGTTGTTGCATTCATCACTCATGGTAAAAAGAAGAAGAAAGGGAAACAAGGTCCATCAAATTCAAGAAAGCCTCCTCCTATAAATCCAAGTAGAAGAAATGAATACATGAACATCGAATAATACAATTTTCATAAGAAAGGCCACTATGCTCGAGATTACCCCGAGAAGAATAATGGACTGCCCTACAATACTAGAAGCAACAATAATAGGTTCAATGATCAAAGTAGAAGAGATGACCGAAGGAATGATCACAATCGGAGAGATGAAAGAAGAAGAAGAGATGCTTCAAGTGACCATGAAGAAGATCGTCCTCCTCAAAATAAGTCAAGATACTCTAGGTATGAAACTAATGTTGGAAAACAATATGAATATATTCTTATTTCCACTTTTACTAGTTCATCTCCTTCAGATTCATGGGATAGTTTATTGGTTGATAGTGGGGCCACTCATCGTTTCTTTGGTTATAAGGAAGTTCTCTCTAATTTGGTGGGGAGGGAGTCAAATTTGAAAATCATTTCTGGAGACAAATCCACTCATCCCGTTAAATTTTTTGGGTCCGTCAAATTTCATTTGAATTCAGGAGAATCTATTTTGCTCCATGATATAATATATGTGCCAGGGTTAAAGAAGAATTTGGTATAAATATTCGCTTTGGAAGACAAAGGGATGAGGGTTTCCTTCATCAGGGGAAAGCTTCTTACTTGGCCTACTGACACACCTATGAGAGATGCATTCACATTGGGATCAATATATGAAGGACTCTACAGGGTTATTGGAAGTCCACTTCTAGCATTGGTCCATGACACTAATCATCTGAGCAAGCTATGGCACCAAAGATTGGCCCATCTAAATTATGATGCTCTTCCGAAATTGGAGAAATTGGTCTCATGGATTCCAAAGGTTCAAGCCCAACATGATGGAGTATGTCCAGGTTGTGTGTTGGAAAGAAGACAAGGAAACCATTCCCCTCTAATGAGAACAAGACAGATGGCATCTTGCATCTCATTCATTCTTATATATGTGGTACGATGCATGTACAGTCTATTGGTGCCCATCTCTACTACATCACATTCATTAATGAATTTTCAAGGAAGACATAGATATATTATCTGAAGCATAAATATGAAGCCTTCAAAACATTCAAGGAGTTCAAAGCATTGGTTGAAAATTAAACAAGAAAGAAGATCAAAATATTCAGGTCCAATAATGGTGGAGAATACGTGTCAGATGAGTTCATTGACTTTTGTAAGGAGGAAGGTGTCAAGAAGGAAACAATTGTGCCATATACTCTTGAACAAAATGGTCCAGCTGAAAGGAAGAACAGGTCGAATGTAGAAGCTACTTGAGAGATGCTTCATGATCAAAAGTTGCCTATGTTCCTTTGGGTTGAAGCTTCACATTTTGTTGTATATGTTCAAAACAAGGTGCCTCATCAATATTTGGAAAATAATAGTCCCACAGAAGTGTTTACAGGTTTCAAGCCTGACATTGGTTATCTCTGCATATTTGTATGTCCCGTGTACTTTCATGTGCCAAAGGACAAAAGGAACAAATTGGAAGCTACAAGAAGAAAAGGTACGTTTGTTGGATATTGTGAAAACTCTAAAGCATTTAGAATATATATTCCTGGTCAAAGGAAGGTTGAAATTAGAAAGGATGTTACATTCGATGAAGATGTCACCCTTGTAAAAGCAAGGGAACTTCCTCCGCCTCCTCCTCCTGAGAAGAATGATGATATGGATATTTTAGTTGGTCCTTCCGTGCCTGAGTCCGAGAATGATATTGTTGTTCATCCCATGGATCCTATGGATCTCTTAGATCCTCCTACTAGGAAGAGACCACTTTGGCTCTGTGACACTCTACAGGATGTTGAGAGACATGTTCTCGTTCGAAGATCATTTAGAGAAAGGAAGTAGCCATGTAGGAACTAGGGATATGTTCCAGCCATGAGTACTATGATTGAAGCCAAACCTTCCACATTAGAGGAAGTTGTAAAAGAACAAGTTTGGAAAGATGTTATGGCCAAGGAATATGAATCAATGATGAATAATGGTGTATGGGATGTTGTGCCAAGACCAAAGTGGAAATTCATGGTAACTTCAAAGTGGTTATTCAAGATCAAACATGGAGTCGATGGTAGCATTGAGAAATTCAAGGCAAGGTTCATGGCTCAAGGATTCTCACAAAAAGAGGGAGAGGAATATGATGATATATTTGCACCTATGGCTCGATATACAACCATTCTTTCGATAGTTTCCCTTAGCGCAAGTCAATGATGGATAGGTTGTACTATGAAACAACCCCAACCCCCCCCCCCCCCATTTATAACAAACAATAGTTAGGCTTAGATTTGTAAATGGGGACCCTTTTAAATTTTTAGGCTTAGGATAATAAAACCCTAACTCTAAGAAAATTCCTAGCAAAACTAACTAAGGATGAAATCCATATCGCAAATCGCACTTTTCCACATGAACGTGTTAAAAAACCATTATAAAAGTGCGATATGCGATTAGGTCTCCCACTATGATAACGTCACCTAGTCATTTCGCAATCGTATTTCGCACTTCGCATAGTGTTTGGGAATTTTAGTGTCTATGGATAAATGCCTAAACCCCTAGACTAGTAGCTAAGTCTAGAACAATAGTGCAAAGCATTCTCTACTTTTTCTATAACCAATAGATTAAATAAGACAGTAAAGAAGTCTACCTGAAGCTTCTGCTTACTCCTTATCTCCCTTGACCAATTTTGTTGCTGCTTTCCATACTTAATCTGCTTGAAAAGTACCTGCACACAAACAGAAGACAAAAACTGATCAAAGCATATGATAATGATCTATTGATTAAACATAAAATGGAATCAAGTGCATAATACACATATGAAAGCATCAATAAACAATACAAACATGCGGAAAAAGCTTTGAACACTTTATTAGTAAAAGGAAGAGTTACAACCCAATTTGCTTGATTCAGTGCCACTCCCCCAATTCAATCCCATCCTCTCCTCATAACAAGCAAGACATTTTGACATCATTACAATACTTGAAACCAACTCAAGTCTCATATTAACAACATCTCCCTATAATTCAATGATTTCTAGCCCCTGACCACTTAGATGAGTGGTCTTTTTATAGGTGAATGAAGGAATTTATGCCATAGATGGTGACAATGAATGCCCTCCCAAACTTAGAATTTAGTTCCGTGGAGGAAGGGATAAAGAGATTGATGTTCCTTAACTTCCTTCCTCATCCAATTTCAAGCCCAAAGGAGTGGGTAGCCTTGGGAAAATTCTAGAAGCATCCTATGAATAAGAATATTCCAAACCCCAATGCATATTTCACTCAAATTTGCCCAGAGCAGACCAAAGAGGGCTCAAGTGCGCTATAATGTACCTTAGCAATGTATTGTGCTGCACTGCGGTGCACCCTAATAAATGCATGCCTGCGTTGATCTTCTTAGACGCAGTTTTTGGATCATTTCAATCATGGAATCTCTTGGGAAGGAGGCATACTGATGGTTGACTTCATTAGGGCATGTAACAACTAAATTAGGGTTTGATGGGCCCTAATAGTACTGATTTGTAAGTTGGAGTTGATGTGCCCAAATGGATCTGTAACAGTTGCCCCCTCAAGCATGAAGTCGTAAATATATATGTCGAGTGAAATACTTTACTATGTGGAGACAAGGTTTTGAAGTGGAAAGTGACCTACATCAATTACAATACATATATCATGATAATTTGATTTTTTCTCATGAACTTGTTTAGGGAAGGCATACCCATGCTCAGCTTATAAAATTTCATTACATGTACAAATATAGTCGTCTATAGATATAGACCCATCAATGGATGACCATGAATGTAAGGCCATTGTACATTTGATTTAGTACTCCTGAAAATATCGTTGCCCGGATGGATGAAACTAGATTCGGGGTCTTCAATCTCGTTTAGTCTTTCGCTCAAGTACAAGTCTAACCACGTGAATAGATGATCTGAAGTTGAACATGGGAAGACATCGTCTGATTACCAGCCAATGATGTGACTCATTAACAGACGCGAGAGGAATCACTGATAATGATAATGACCCTCAAGGTACTATAGTACATTTCACATGGTGTGAATAAATGACTTGATGTCGAACACCATACAAAGTCTTTCAGTCGAAGGCCAGTGATGTTAACCTATTGTTGGAAGCGAGAAACCTGTCATTGATGTATGCAAGCCTCAAGGTACTGAAGGGGTGTTTCTAAGTCAACTTCTTGGATGATGTGTTGATGTCGACAAGAAGCGACTCGTCGCAGGAGGGACTTGTTGTATCCCACATCAACGACACGAAATGAGGTCAATGATTTTGGAGATGAAAATCGACTGACAACAGAAGGTTCAGGAATGGCGGTCATGAAAATAAAGGTTTACAGTATTGCAAAGGATGAAGTTTGAACTGAATGACTTCTCTTGAACATGTCGACGACACTAAAATGAATTGGTAGCATTGACCCAAAACAAAGTAATGGATGGTATGATAGATCAACGGTGTGATAACCATCAAGCTGAATGACCCAAACCACATAGTCACGGTGATGAGGTCAAAATGTCATGTTCAAGAGCGACTTGCTACCATAAAGTGTTCTCCCCTTTTTCCCATTTTCCCCAATCATCGTTGACCAATACCTCTTTATTTTTACCAAGCTTGAGGAGGATAACATATGCTTGCTATATAATTCCAGCCTTCGGGTGAATCCATCGCTATTTGATGCTTTAAAGAGTCTAGCGAAGGTGAAACTCGGTCTTGTCTAAATGAACAAGTTTGTCGCTATTTGATGTTTTTAACGAGTTTAACGACAAAGATAACTCAGTCCTTTTCATGTTTAGAGAGTTTAAGAAGGGAAGAAAAGGAAACTCCAAAAGTTGTTTTTCATAAATTTGTCTCTCAAGTCCGAAAAAGCATAAAAAAATACGAGAGAGAACCTATTGACAATGTTCGATCAACGTATTCCTTTTTCGTACTTAATCTATCTCAGCCCGAAAAAAAAGGGTTAAACTTATACTGAGTAGATATCAATTTTAATCCGTTAAGGAGCTGGAAATGACAAGTGCTCGGCAATCTTTTCATGTTTAGAGAGTTTGAAAAGAGCTTAAAGAGGACTCCAATTTGAGGAATGAGTGGTGTCTAGGATAACAATTGGTCTCGGTGATTTTGGAACTTCTCAAAATACGTTGATTTATGTGAAGAGGCTGGTTAATAGGAGCATTCATTGCAATTGTTCCTCAAAAAAGGTAAAACAACCAGGTGAAAGCATATGATCGGCCAAAGCGATGGTGGGGATGGGATGAAAACAACCAAGGCTCATTTGATGAAAGAGGCTGATAGAATGACAATCATAAGGGGAAAAAATGGAAATGGGTTCATTTTTACACAAGCTTGAACTATAGGGAACTATGCTTGGGTTCGGTTTCATGTTCACACAAGCTTGAAATGAAAAACTATGCTTGGAATTAGTTTACATGCCCCCAGTATGATAAAAAGGAGAGTCTCTTGTAACCATATGGAAGTCGTTGTAGTGAAGCAGGATGGTTATCCAACTCCTTTTTGGCTTCATCCAGAAAGGGACAAAGGTGAATGGGGTGATTCCATTCACATAACCTACAAGGAAACTTAACTTTACCATTAGGTGCATTGCCCCCAAGCTTCATTACATTCACCTAAGTAGACTACTCATGGCTATCAAGTGGATGGAATGAAGGTTCTTTTACGAGATCAAGTGAAAGATTCAAATAGGATTTTACGAGATCTAATCAAAGACTTGACTTGGAACTTGGGAACTTATTTCATTTTTTAATGATCTTGACACAAGACAAGGATATATGCTCAGATTCCTTGTTTCACTTTTTAACGAGCTTGAAACAAGACAAGGAACTATGCTCATACTCCTTGTTTCATTTTTTAAGGAGCTTGAAACAAGACAAGGAACTATGCTTATAGGCTTGTTTCATTTTTTAATGCGGTTGACACAGTAAAAGAACCATCCTCATATTCCTTGGTATCATTTTTTAACGAGGTTGACACAAGACCAGGAACTATCCTCATAGGCCTATTTCATTTTTTAACGAGGTTGACACAGTAAAAGAACCATCCTCATGGAACTTGGATCACAACTCATAAGAGGTCATGAAGGAGAGATCTGGTTCCAATGCCCCTAGTACATGATGTACAACATCAATGAATTGATCGTTAGTTGATGTAGGTATGGAACAGGTTGCCACATAATTAACCCATGGCGGGGATTGTACCATTGGTACAAAAGGACCAATTAGGGAAGATGGTTGACTGGAAGCCATATTTGGACCGGGAAATGAAAGCTGGTCAACGGTGACAATTTTGCCTTCGTGCAAGAAACAAATCACTCGAAAAAGTGTTGAAACAATATCTCCTATGTCATCAACATAGTCGTGCCCTAGAAGTAAATTGTAATCTAATGGGCCTGGGACTACTATCACATTCAGATAAATGATTTTTACCCCCAAAGTAATAGGCAACTGAGGAAGGATCCCTAATGGTTGAATGGTTCCTCTGTTAAAAGCCAACAGACTTTGGGTAACAGGCACAAGCGGTGGCAAACCGAGTGCTTTCCAAGCAGTTGAGAAAAGGATGCTCATTGATGCACCTTCATTTATAATAGTGCTAGATACAATCACATTACAAACTTGTACTATGATCTGGAAAGGCACATAAGAAGGAAGACGAAATCCTACCAGTCGATTCCAATCAAAGGAAGTGACTAGACTACTTGGAGGGGGTACTGTAGAAATGGGAGAATTAACCCCTTGAGTTACGATAACTGGAGGATTTTCCTCCTATCTTGATGTAATAGGAGGACTGCCCCCAAGCTCATTAGAATCTGAAGAAACAAAAAGAACTTGAGTGGTATCATATTCACTCTCTCCGGGAAAGGTACGACTTACTGAAGGTGAAATCGGATCAACTGTTACCTCGATCTGTTGATTTGGGTCAGGTATAGACTCATAGAATTCACTTTCAGAGAGAGTGGGTTTGATCGACGGTTGATTTTGGTCAGTCAATTCATCAACTAGTGAAGGATTTAGGGAGAGTTTCCTGTAACCAGATGGAAGTTGCTGCGGTGAAGCAGGACGGTTATCCAACACTTTTTTGGCTACATCCAGATAAGGACAAAGGTGAATGGGGTGATTCCCTTCACATAACCTATAGGGAAACTTAACTCTACCCTTTTTTCCATGAACTTTACTACCACTAGGTGATGGTGTGTCACCAACATGATCTCCAGAAGTTGATGACACATGATGATGTGAATGGGAAGACCATTCTTCTAAGATATGAGGAATATCAGGACAATTTCGAAGAAGATGGTTTCCCGCACAAAGTTTGCATGGATATCGAACTTTGTGAGGCTTGATGGACAATTTCTCATCAGATGTTGCATTCAAAGCAATGGTTGCTTGGTTGCCCCTCTGTTGAATTTGCTTCTTCTTCTTCTTCTTCCCTTTCTTCTTCTTCTTAGCCACCTGGTTACTAGTACCAATACTTTCACCAGGCGAAGAGGAAGAAGGGGAGGAAGAAACAACTGAGAAAGAAGGCAAAGAGTCAAATTTTGGATCAACTGGAGGTTGATTTTGTCTCGTCGGAGGTGTACTCGATTGCGGATAAATCACGATATTTTGAACCAAGGAGGTTGAAAACAACCATACTGGCAAGCCAATGGTAAATCTCGGAAGGGACAATGTAGCCATATAAGGAGCACCGATATTTCCGAAAGGAGGAGAAGGACTGGGATTCCCATCAAAAGGAATTCTTTGATTGGTGGTCTTCGGATTTGTCGCCATATGTTTCAACCTAAGATCAACTAAGGAGTGAGCATGGAGGATGTTATCCACAGTTAATTAATTTATTTTAATGAAAGTAATATAACAAAATAAAAGAGGGGTATTATAGGCAAAAGGTTTACTAAGCCACTGTGAACTGCAGAATACCTCTCGGCGAATCGAGAAGTACGGGCAGGCAATCTCCCCGAATGTTGTGTTCGGTGTATCACAGTGTACAAGGCGCTTGACTCATTTACCTCAGGGTGGATAGCAACAAAGTGTTGTCCTCCCATATATACCCGAAAGTACGTGGAGGCCCAATACTTATAAGCGTTGTCTAATGCAAAACCGCACAGTGAGAGAATTCCCATATACTTTATGTACTGTAACACCGCCCTATATATGCGAAGGTACGTGGACGAGCTATGATATACTCACGTACGTGGAATGAGGTATCGCACTCGGGATGTATTGCAGACAAGTTAGCGGCAACTGCTTTCTTTTACGACGCCAGAACATGTCTCTAGCCCAGAACCACTAAATGTTCTCGTTAATGACAATGCTCCATTAGGTAAATTCAGATAAATTTTAAGTTGATCTTCTTTAGAATTTGCCTTTCAAGGTTCACCACGTGATATATGTTCGCAATTCCTAAAATGCAACTAATATGATAAGCATTCTTTCCATTCAATTGAACAATGAAAATCCTTATCTAGTAGGGATAGAGCGATCAGATTTTTGACAAAGAGCAAGAGCACATCTAATGCAATTTCCCTTGCTATTCCTTTCAAGCATTCACAAACTACAGTATCTATAATGCAAAATGCATGTATTCCTTTTTTATTTCTCTTAATGTGAATGAGCAAAAAGGAAAACTAATGCACTATCGACCAATAAACTCTTTTCATAAAAATGACGATTTTGCGACAATTTCTTTTCAAGGAAAGGAAGAATTTACGACACTTTCATTTTCAAAGAAATGAGGAATTACGACACTTTCAACGAAAAGACTAATCATATGCACTCATCAATCAATTGATATTTCATGAATGAATACTTTATGACAATTCAATTTTTGAAGGAAAAGACGATTTTATGACACTTTCTTTCGACAAAGACCAATCGACCAAAAAACTAACTTTCGACTATATATTGAAAATGACAAAGTAAATACATAACAACATTTATCAATCCAAGTCTAAGTAGGGTAGCTAAGGCGATGAACAACTATTTTCAGAGACAAGACATCATTGACATTGAGAAAATTATTCAAACAGGAGAAAATTGGCAAAAACTTCAGCTCCTAGAGGGAAACTGACCCTTAAGGGATCAACGCAGACTGCAGCGAGAGATAGTGCGCTTCAGTGCACTGGCTCTATGCGGGAAGTGCATTGCAGCGCATTGTGTCCACTCGATTGCGCTGGTGACAGTAAACCATTTTTTAAGGCAATTTGACACAGTTTTGACTCAATTTCCAATGAAATAAAAATGCAATTCAATCAACGACCACAAGTACAGTACGTAAAAATGTCTTAATAGGCTAATAAGCTACTAAAATGGATAATCGATCCCCATTATGGTCACCAATTTTTTTTGGGAATTTTAGTGTCTATGGATAAACGCCTAAACCCCTAGACTAGTAGCTAAGTCTAGAACAACAGTGCAAAGCATTCTCTACTTTTTCTATAACCAATATATTAAATAAGATAGTAAAGAAGCCTACCTGAAGCTTTCACTTACTCCTTATCTCCCTTGACCAATTATGTCGCTCCTTTCCATACTTAATCCACTTGAAAAGTTCCTGCACATAGACAAAAGACAAAAATCGATCAAAGCGTATGATAATGATCTATTGATTAAACATAAAATGGAATCAAGTGCAATACACATATGAAAGCATCAATAAACAATACAAACATATGGAAAAAACATTGAACACTTTATTAGTAGAAGGAAGAGTTACAGCCCGATTTGCTTGATTCAGTGCCGCTCCTCCAATTCAAACTCGTCCTCTCCTCATAACAAGCAAGACATTTTGACACCATTACAATACTTGAAACCAACTCAAGTCTCATACTAACAGCATCTCCCTATAATTCAATGATTTCCAACCTCTTATCACTTAGATGAGTGGTCTTTTTATAGATGAATGAAGGAAGTTATGCCATAAATGTTGACAATGAATGCCCTCCCAAAGTTAGGATTTAGTTCCATGGAGGAAGGGATAAAGGGATTGATGTTCCTTAACTTCCCTCCTCATCCAATTTCGAGCCCAAAAGAAGTGGGTAGCCTTGGAAAACTTCTATAAGCATCCTATGGATAATAATTCCACAATCCAATGCATATTTCGCTCAAATTCGCCCAGTGTATGCGAAAGAGGGCTCGAGTGCACTGCAATGCACCCTGGCAGTGTATTGGGTTGCACTGCAGTGCACTGGGCCACACTGCAATGCACTGGGCTGCACTGCAGTGCACTGGGCTGCACTGCAGTGCACGGTAATAAAGGCCTGCCTGTGCTGATCTTCTTAGAGGCAGTTTTTGGATGATTTCAATCATGGAATCTCTTGGGAAGGAGGCATTCTGATGGTTGATTAGGGCATGTAACAACGGAATTAGGGTTTGATGGGCCCTAATAGTACTGATTTGTACGTCGGGGATGATGTGCCCAAATGGATCTGTAACACATAGTTCGCAAAAAAATTGACAATGTCATTAGAACAACCACAAATGATTTTCGAAATGCGATATTGCTATCTCGCAATCGCATTTCACTTAACATATATGGTAACGCTATATTGTATCCCTTTTAAGATTGAGATGCATGATTAAGTCTAGTAAAACGTGTGGAATAATTACGTTTTAAATGCTAAAACAAATGAGTTGACACGTTATTAAATATTTAGCAGCCCAAGGAAGGATAATCATTTTCCTGGTTATGGGTAGTTATAATCGAGTATCTCATTAAAACCATTCTCACGATCCAAAGTCATTTCACAGAAGTTTTCAATCTTAATTGCTAGATATCGTCTGCGTTGATATATCTTGTCTATCTTAGGAAAGCGACAAAAGACATGTCCCTTAGAAAGGTGATGCAGAAACAGAGCAAACAGACAATTGTTGAAGATGATTTTACAGAGATGGCTCCTATATTTTTTGATATAGTTTATGACGTTGTTGAAGGCGCAATAGCTTCGGAAGTAATTTACAATAGGCTGGAGGACGAGCATCCTAAAATCACTATTATGAGAGCAACAGTTGACTCCAAAACGCCTTCATAACTCCAATGTAGAGATGCTTCCTATTCATTCCTTCATGGGATAAGAGAAAGGGCTAAAATCCTCGCCTATACAGATATGATTAGGTGGGTGATTGAAAACCTTATAATCGAAGATATGCAATTCGAGAATTCAAAGATGGAACCCATTGGGTCGTCCAGAGCAGAGGATCTGGAGAATATGTACCACATACCTGATCCCCAGGATATCTACGATGGTACATTTGTGGCTAACTTCGAAAAGAAGAATCCATACCCCTTCAAGCTAATTCAAGGTTGGAGGGTGTTGGACAACAAATTCAAGTATGACAAATTGGGTATGTATGTTATAGCCTCTTTGGCAAACGCCTACAACTATCCAACAACCATGTAATGTAGATTGTATGGGATACCCAATCATACTAAGTTTTCAATTGAATGGATTCCTCTGATTGATGGCTGTGTTAATTCCCATATCATGAATTGGCATTCCATCCTATCTGACAACCTAGCCACCACCATTACCGAATATCGATAGAAGAAAGCCTCCTTTTTAGACAACCTCCATCCCTTCTATTTTAGTGCCTACATTATGGATGCTATCTGTTTTTGCATGACATTTCCAACCATTGGTTGGAAATGGACCTTACAAGATCCTTACCCAATCCATCTCAGTCATAAACAATATGGGAGTCACATTACATACCTCACTTCTATAAGATATTCCATGTTGTTGTGTTGCCCCTACATCAAATGATTTTTAATAAGAAAGCCCCTACGTTTTCCCAAGAAGCTGTAGCAAACCTGCTACTGTCGGCAAGTATTTTATTGAAGAGTGGTTCACCTATATTAGGGTTTTTGGTAGCACAGTTGATCCACACGTCCTTCCTCTATATGTTTCTAATAAGTTACTAGCAAGAGAGGTTGCCTACCAGACTGTGGGAAAGGGCTTAACAAAAGTTCTCAAAGACAGCAAGAAGTGATTATGGCCCATTTTCGTTCTCAAATGTGATTCTTTTGCTTTAACCAATTTTGTTAACGCCATAAGGAATCAATACATATGGAATCCCTCAGGCTTCATACATTACCTAAGAGGCAATTTGATCCAAACAAAGTGGCATACAATGTCACTACTAGAGTTAAACTCAAGGCATACATTCATGATGATAATCATTTTGAGGATTTGTTACATTTAGCCGTATCCTTCGAACAAGGTTTTGAATGGGAAAAAGCGAATTTGAAACTTAAATATTTTCAAAGGTTTCAGGAATTCAGAGATGAGAGGCTTCCGGTAATCCCAACGCATCTATTAAAACCCAAAGATAAGACTACTCCAAGCATCACTGTTGATAGTGGAGGCCCTAACTCTCAAATAGACTCTCAGGTAAACACTAAGAAGACACCAGACACAGGGAAGCCCCAAGATGTCGACAACACAGCTGAGTTGAGCAACAAGTCAGCTGAGAAGCAAGTGATGATTACCCCAGCTACAGAAATCGATTCAGAGACCAAAGGTGGTAGTTTGGAGCAGGAGTGGGATTAGTTTAATCAGAAATTGCAAGGCACTCCCAAAGCCTCAAATGCCCAAGAAACAAAGGAATTCAAAACTCCTCCGGATGTTCAAAAGGATACAAAACCCAAGTCTGCTGAAAAGCAATCTGCACATATGGAGGAATAAGCAATAATGCCCCAGCATACTGAAATTATCCCTGCTCTACCCACATCAGAGATTGTTCTCGGAGTGACTAAAATACCTCCAATTGATTTTTTCTATAGCCCACTCCACAAGGGTGTAGTTAGAAGGCATAGGAAAAGGAGGAGGGTAGATGCACCTAAATTCCCACTTGGAAACGAGCCCATGGACGTGGTCCAGAAGAACATTCCTTTCAGTCCAGCCGAGAACTTGAATAGACCATCACAATTCATGGGAGCATACGCATCGACCAATATGGACAAGGCTACTGAGGTCTCTACTCTGCTAAGGGAGAAAGAGGAGAGAATTGCACATCTCAAACAAGAGCTCAAAGAAGAGAAAGCAAGCGCAAATAGGCAGGTAGTGGAGAAACTAAAGCAATTGTAGCAAGACATGGAGGTCTTAAAAATTAGCCATGAGGCCGATATATTGGCCAAAAGTATGAAACTCCACGAAATACAGCAATACATGGAAAAATACAAGGACGTTCCCACTACTGAGGAGTTCATCAAAGAGCCCTTGGAATTAAATTCCCTTCTGGTGAGACAGCAAGAGTATTTCTGCCAAAAGATGTCTCATATTACTCCTTATCTTACTACTAGCGACCAGCTGACAGACAAGACAATCAATCAAAGAATGGAGTTTAATGATTTAAACACCAGAATCTCTAAGTTCATTGAGTGGCAAGAAAAAAAAGATGGAAAGAAGGCCAATCTACTCGAGATTGAAGAAACTCATAAAGACATTCTCTTTACAAATTGGGATGCCATAATCAAATAGGCTAAGCTAGCAATCGCAAGGGCAGCGGGAGTATCAAACAACATCGTCAAAGCAATGAACCACATCCTGTTCACCACCAATCTCATCAAGGAAGGCAATACAAAAGAAATTCTTGATTTAACTGCTTTGTATAAACACTGGCAAGAGAAGGTGGGGATTTGTTATAGACATATTTGGACACATCAACCCCAAACTTATATGTCGATAAAATAGGGCTCATCAATCCCTAAAAGAGTTGTTTCATACCCTAAAGGAACATAGCCATCTAAATACATCATACCCCAAAAGTTCCATCTCAGAAACCATCCAAAAACTGCCTAAACTGAACCATACTAACTGCTCCACTGGAAAAGTGCGATGCATATTGAGTGGTACACTGCCAGGGTGCGATGCATACTGATTAGGCCTTCTATAGGGTGTGATGGGCGAGGATGGACAAATGTCCGAGACAGTTTTCTAGGTGGTTGCTCATGGAATCTTCTAGAAACTTCTCCTGTGCCACTTGCCTCTTTGAATTCGCCCAAGGATGAATAAGGGATCTAAGAAATCTCCAAATGGAACCAATTGTAACAAGTGGAATGATGCTAATCAAACCCCATGGATGACTCACACCCTTGCACACATCTATAAATGGATCTCCAATTCAAGAGATTTAAAGGCTGGAATATTGTGAAGTGCAAGGAAGTGTTTATAGTTTGTAATTGAGGAAGGAGCATTGTATTGTTGGTGTGATCTTGTTATTTCATGAGGTGAAGAAGGATTGAACCTGGGAGGATGATGATGGATCAGACAACTGGGTTGTAATTCTCCCTTCTATTAATAAAATTCTTCAATTTTTATTCCATATGATTGTGCAATTGTGAATGTTATCATTTGTTCATTATATATTTGATTTTGTAATGTTTATGTTGTAATAGATCACGATGCTTTGATGGTTCTTTGTTCTTGTACTTGTGCAGGTACTCTGCAAGCGTGTTAAGTATGGGGAGGATTTGCAAGATCTGTCAAAGGGGAGAGAGAGCAAGCTAGGGATTAAGCGGAAGTTCCAGGTTGGTTCCATTATCTTTCTCTTATCTGTTACACATAGAAGAAATCGTTGAATTGTTTTAAACTATTGTTTCTAGGGTAGCTGCCAAACCTAGAGGGCTAGCATTCTTTAAGAATACTAGTTTTCCCATAAACAAATTGGTGACACCACTGGGGAGAAAAGATGTTTGTTTGTTGTTAATGTTTTTTTTATAAACTATAGACTGAGTCTGAAGTCAGCTAGGTAGCCTTCGAACTACTCTTGCTCTGCAATTGCACAGTAGATGAATGTTGCTTCAGTCAATCTCTGGTTTAGTTTATGAATTAAACATTTGACTTACAAGCACATCTAGATGCCCTTTTGGTAGCTCAGTAACCTCTCAATACATTCCTCTATACTTTGCTCTTTACTGTTCATCAAAACTCAGCTTAACTCATTGAAAACAGCTACACATCTGAGCCAAAACCCATTTCAGTTGCACTCCCTGGACCATTGCACTGTCTTCCATTGTAACTTAGTATGCATCGCACCTCTCGAGTGTAGTAAGTGCGATGCATCTCTATTTCTGTGAAGCCCAGGTGCGATGACTGACTGAACTCTTTTTCCATTCTAGAAATTGAGGGTTTCTTGACCTTGTTTTCACTTTTGTTTAATTGTTTTGCCGCACATGAACAGTACCTCCTTACTGAAGCCTACTTGCCTCACATAGATCAGCCTCAATTACATTAGGATTAGTGAATGTTTTTTGTGTGTTTGTTCATCATTTACAATCCCTTGTCGAAAAAAAAATTAAATTGATTTGTCGCTTTGATACAAAAGTGTCGTAATTCTCGTTTTGTGTTGAAAATAGAAGTGTCGTGAATTCTTCCTTCCCTTGATATTTAATTGAACTTTTCTTCATGTATTTGGTTTGATTTGTTTATATTCAAAGTGTCAAAAGCATTTTTTATTCAAAATTGAAAAGTGTCATTGACTCTTCCTTTCTCTTTTGAAGAAGAAATTGTCAAAAATGTCATTTTGAATAAAATATTTCAAATCTTTGCTGCATTTAGCTTTCCTTTTTGGCATTTTTCACATTAAAGAGAACGAAAACAGATACATGCATTTGCATTTAGCAGTTGTAGGTTTGTGGATGAAAATACGATTTAGGGAAATGCACTAGGGTGTGCTCTTTGCTCTTTTCTCTTTGCTCTTTGCACTATTATTTTCTTTCCCTCGTAGCTAGGATTTTCATTGCTCAAAATAAACAAAAATTATTTATCATTGTAGATCACATTTTAGGAATTTCAAATCATCATCATGCGGTGAACCATTGAAAGGCAAACTCTAAACAAGATAAACTTTAAAATAAATTTCAGTGAACCTAACAACACTTTGGAACTTAACGCAACATATCTAGAGGTCTAGGCTAGAGACGTCTTTCGGCATCGTTAAAACTAGTGGCCATCGTTTTCATTGAAAGGTTGGGTGATTCCTCCTCCTTGATATGACAAGTGATAGCATGGACTTGTGCTCCCCGTACCATCGCGTATATATTGGGAGACCACAGTAGGCTTAAATCCTTTATCCATAGGAAGTCGAGTCTGCCGCCTTATTGATCGCAATGCATTGAACACAGCATTCAGGAAGATTGACTGTCGTACATAAGTCCTTGGTAATTTCTCTTTAATTCATCACCGAGGTGTATATTGCAGTTTTGTGATTGGTTTCGTAATCCCTCTGTCTAGATTTTCTAGAGTAGTCACTTTCGTTCCTTTTCGACTCTTTAAAAGAAAAGGTCCATTTGAGCACTTGTCCTTTCAGGCTCATTAAAAATCAAAGGAGACGAGAGTCATCTTTAGCTTTTTCTCGACTCTTAAAAACTGAAAAAGCAAAGTTGTGTTAAAGCGTCATTAAATTAATTGAATTCGGAATAACATCCCCGTTCCTTAGTTGATCTTAGGTTGAGATATATGGAGACAAATATGGAGTCCACTAATCAAGGAATCCCTTTTGAAGGGAATCCCAGTCCTTTTCCTTCCTTTGAAAATATTGCTGCTCCTTATATGGCTACATTATCCCTTCCAAGATTTATCATTGACCTGCCAGTATGGTTGTTTTCAACCTCTTTGGTTCAAAATGGGGGTACACCTTCAACTAAACAAAATCAATCTCCAGTTGATCCTGAAGTTGACCCTTCGCCTTCTTCCTTGTTTTTTTCTCCCTTCCCTTCTTCCTCTTCACTTGGTGAAAGTAGTAATACTAGTAACCAAGTGGCTGAGAAGAAGAAGAAAGGGAAGGAGAAGAAGAAGAAGCCAATTCAGCAAAGGGGCAACCAAACAACCTTTGCTTTGAATGCATCACCTGACGAAAATCCGCCCATTAAACCTCCCAAAGCCAAATATCATGCATAATTTGTACGAAAGGCCATTTTCATCAAGATTGTCCTTACTTTCCTCGAACCTTGAAAGAATGGTCTTCCTGTTCACACCATTCGGTGTCATCAACCTCTGGAGATCATGTTGGTAACACACCATCAACTAGTGATAGTAAAGTTCGTGGACAAAAGGGAAAGGTCAGGATTCCATGTAGGTTATGTGAAGGTAATCATTCCCTTCACCTTTGTCCCTTTTTGGATGAAGCTAAAAGAGTGTTGGATAACCGTCTTGCTTCACCACAGTGACTTCCATCTGGTTACAGGAAACTCTCCTTAAGTCCTTCACTAGTTGAAAAATCGACTGACTTAAATCAACCGTCGGTCAAAACCACTCTCTCTGAAAGTGAATCTTATGAGTCTATACCCGCCCAAAATCAACAGGTTGAGGTAACAGTTGACCCAATTTCACCTTCAGTTAATCGTACCTTTCCCGAAGAGAGTGAAAATGATACTGTTCAAGTTCTTTTTGTTACTTCGGATTTTAACGACCTTGGGGGCAATCTGCCTGTTCCATCAAGATAGGAGGAAAACCCTCCAGTTCTCGTAACTCAAGGGGTCAATTCTCCCATTTCTTCGGTACCCCCTCCAAGTAGTTTAGTCACTTCCTTTGATTGGAATCGACTGGCAAGATCCTGCCTTCCTTCTTATGTACCTTTATGGATAATAGTACAAGTTTGTAAAATGATCATGTATGGCACTATTATAGATGAAGGTGCGTCAGTGAGTATCCTTTCCTCAATTGCTTGGAAAGCGCTTGGTTTGCCACCGCCTATGCTCGTTACTCAGAATTTGTTAGGCTTTAACAAAGGAACAAGTCAACCGTTAGGGACCCTTCCTCAGTTTACTATTACTTTGGGAGGCAAAACCATTCATCTAAACGTGATGGTAGTCCCAGAGCTGTTAGATTACAATTTACTTCTTGGGCATGACTATGTTTATAACATGGAAGCTTTTGTTTCAACACTCTTCTGAGTGATGCATTTCCCTCATGAAGGCAAGATTGTCACCATTGACCAGTTTTCATTTCCCGGACCAAACATAGCTCCAAGTTAATCCTCATCCCTAAATGGTCCATTTACATCAACGATATCACTTGAACCTTCATTCCATCCA
Organism: Pinus taeda; assembly: GCA_000404065.3. Lineage (NCBI taxonomy): Eukaryota > Viridiplantae > Streptophyta > Pinopsida > Pinales > Pinaceae > Pinus > Pinus taeda. The sequence goes on from APFE031440331.1 coordinate 199,291, forward strand.
CCTAATAACCATGAGTAGTCTAGTGAGTGTACTGAAGCTTGGGGGGCATACACCTAGTTGTAAGGATAAGTTTCCTTGTAGGTTATGTGATTGGTCTATCACACCAGTCACCTTTGTCTATCTAAAAAAAGCCAATTGGGTGTTGGATAATTGTCTTGCTTCACTGCAGTGATTTCCATCTGGTTACAAGAGACTCTTTCTTTCATCATGCTGGGGCATGCAAACCAATCCAAGCATAGTTTCCCATGGTTCAAGTTTGTCTAAAAATGAACCCATTTTCAGGCATAGTTTCTTCATTTTGAGCTTGTGTAAAAATGAAACTGAAGCCAAGCATAGTTTGTTGTTTCGAGTTTGTGTAACAATGAAACTAAAACCAAGAATAGTTCCCCATGGTTCAAGCTTGTCAAAAAATGAACCCATTTACAAGTAATTAACCTTTGTGATTGCCATTCTACCAGCCTTTTGAACCTTGGTCGTGTACATCCCATCACCATCATCCCTTGGTTGATCATATGCTTCCACTTGGTTGTTTTACCCCTTTTTGAGGAACAGTCGCAATGAGTGGTCTTATTAGCCAGCCTCTTCACAGAAATCAACATGTTTTGAGAAGTTCCAAAATCACCAGAACCAGTTGCTACCCTAGACACCACTCATTCCTGAAAATTGAGTCCTCTTTAAACCCTTTTCAGACTCGTTAAATATGAAAATATTGTCGAGCGCTTGGGCTTTCCAACTCATTAAAGTGATTGGAAATGTCATCCCTCCTATATTATTTTATCCTTTTTTGGAACTGAGGGATTACTTTATGAAAAATAACTTATGGAGTTTTATTTTCATCCCTATTCAAACTCTCTAAACATGAAAAGGACCAAGTTATCCTTGTCGTTAAACTCATTAAAACAATAGCAACAAACTTGTCCATCTAGACGAGACCGAGTTTCATTGTCGCTAGACTCATTAAAACATTAATAGTGACAGGTTTGCCCAAAGGGAAAATTATAGAACAAGCATATGTTATCCTCCTCAAGCTTGACAAAAATAAAGAGGTACTGGTCAGCAATGACTGGGAAAAAGGGGAAGAAAACTTGAAGAATTTATGGTAGCAGGTCGCTCTTGAACATGACACTTTCACTTCATCACCATTATTGAGTTGGGTTGGGTTATTCCGTTCACCGGTCATCTCACCATTGGTCTTTCATACCATCCATCTTTTGGGGTTAATGTTACCAATTCATCTCAGTGTCGCCGACATGTTCAAGAGAAGTCATTCAGTTGAGAAACCACCATCCAGTTAATGTCTCATCCACTGCAATACCTCCAACCTTCATTTTTTCATGACCGCCATTCCTGAACCTTTTGTCGTCAGTTCACTTTTCACCTCCAGAAAATCATTTGCTTCATTTTGTGTCATAGATGTGGGATACATCAAGGCCCTCCTACAACGAGTCGCTTCTTGTCGACATCAGCTCATTATCCAAGAAGTTGACTTAGAAACAATGCTTTAAGTGCTTTGGAGCTTGCATACATGAATGGCAAGTTTCTCACTTCCGGTGACAGCTTGACATCAATGGCCTTCAACCAAAAGATTTTGTGTGGTATTCGACGTCAGATCATGTATTCACACCACGTGAATTGTACTGTAGTACCTGGAGGGTCATTATCATTATCAATGATTCCTCTCGCGTCTGTTAACAGCTCAAATCATTGGTTGGTAATCAGGCGATGCCTTTCCATGTTCGACTTCATAACATCTCTTCACATGGATTGACTTGTACATCGAGCAAAGATTGGACGAGTTTGAAGACCCCGAATCTAGTTTCATCCATCCAAGCTGCAATATATTCAGGAATATAAAAACATCAAATGTACAAAGGCTCTAGACAGATGGTCATCCTAACCATAGATGATGACTCTATATCTGAAGATTCACCAGTCTGTATCTGAAGATTCACCAGTCTGTATCTGCAGACAACTATCTGATCTATGTACATGAAATGAACTTATAAATTTGAGCATGGGAATGCCTCCCTCGGCTAGATCATGAAAATTATATTATGATGATGTATTGTATTGTAACTTATGCAGGTCACCTTCCAGTTTGAAACTTCGGATCCTCATGATAAGGCATTTCACCCGACATCAATATTTACGACTTCATGCTTTAGGGGGCAACTGTTATAAACATATTTGGGCACATCAACCACAAACTTATTTTTCAATAAACTAGGGCTCATCAACCCCTAAAAGAGTTGTTTCATACCCTAAAGGAACATAGTCATCTAAATACATCATTCCCCAAAAGTTCTATCTGAGAAACCATCCAGAAACTGCCTAAATTGAACCATACTGACTACTCCACTGGCAAAGTGTGATGCATACTGAGTGGTACACTGCCAAGGTGTGATGCATACTGATTAGGCCTTCTACAAGGTGCGATGGGTGAGGATGGATAAATGTCCGAGACAGTTTTCTAGGTGGTTGCTCATGGATCATCTAGAAACTTCTCCTGTGCCACTTGCCTCTCTGAATTCGCCCAAGGATGAATAAGGGATTTAAGAAATCTCCAAATGGAGAGAATTGTAACAAGTGGAATGACACTAATCAAACCCCATGGATGACTCACACCCTTGCACACATCTATAAATGGATCTCCAATTCAAGAGATCTAGAGGCTGGAATATTGTGAATTGCAAGGAAGTGCTGATAGTTTGTAATTGAGGAAGGAGGATTGTATTATTGGTGTGATATTGCTATTTCATGAGGTGAAGAAGGATTGAAGCTGGGAGGATGACGCTGAATCAAACAATTGGGTTGTAATTCTACCTTTCTATTAATAAAGTTCTTCAAGTTTTCTTCCATATGATTGTGCAATTGTGAATGTTATCATTTTTTAATGCTATCATATGTTCATTATATATCTAATTCTGTAAGGTTTATGTTGTAATAGATCATGATGCTTTGATGGTTATTTGTTGTTGTACTTGTGCATGTACTCTCCAAGCGTGTTAAGTACGGGGAGGAGTTGCAGGATCTGTCAAAGGGGAGAGAGATTAAGCAAGGGATTAAGCGGAAGTTCCAGGTTGGTTCCATTATCTTGCTCTTATCTGTTACAGATAGAAGAAATCGTTGAATTGCTTTAAACTGTTGTTTCTGGGGTAGCTGCCAAACCTAGAGGGCTAGCATTCTTTAGGAATACTAGTTTTCCCAAAACTGGGATATTTTTCAAGAAGTGTTTCTTGCAAACTTTGGTGATGATAAGACCATAGAATCCTTGATCAATGATATTTATAATTTACAAGCTAATCGAGATGACAAGATCAAAGATTTCAACTCCGGATTTAACAAATTGCTAAATCAAACCCTAGTTGCCTCTAAGCCTAGTGTAGATGTACAAATAGAATGGTATATATCATCTCTGCCTTCTAATATTGCAATTTTTTTAGATAGAGCCAATAAGGCTACCCTTGTGGAAAACATGAAAGAAGCCTTGTTTGTAGAAAGAAGAATCATAACTTTGGAAAAAATACCACAAACAAACAAAAGGAAGACTAAAAAAGTGACATTTAAGGATGAATATAAGGAGAAGGCTTCAAAATACCCTTTCGATCTTGAAGGTCTTCAGAAAATGTTAAAGACAATGTCCAACGAAATGGTCAAAATTAAAAAACAAGTTGCAGAATCCTCTGCTCCTAAGAAACCTTTTTGATCATTCAAAAGGAACCACCCTTCTACGTCACAACCCCCAAACACCATTTCAAACGCTGAATCTAACTAAGAAGCAGAAGAAAATCCGCCAAATGAAGAGGAAGTCAAAACATAAGAAGAAATTGAACTAAACGGGATGTGGGATTTTAATCTCCCAATTGAAGAAGAGGCACAAGCAATGCCAATGACTACAAGAAGCAAAAATTCTCCTCACATGTCTATCACAAATCAAAAGCAGAAAGCTGCTACTCCTGCAAAGGAGAAAACAGTAGCTAAGAAATCTAAGACTAGCCAAACCGATCCTATCCCTCTAGATTCCCCAAATGCCCCTAAAACATTGGTAATCTCATATACAATCGAATACAATATAGTGGAAGACATGAAAAAGACTAGAGCGAACATCTCGTTGCATGAGCTCACTAAACTCAAACAGCAGTAGAAGATTTTATTAAGGATATTGCAAGCAGTTCCAGTATCCCCCCTGCCATCTGTTGTAGTTACTCAAGATGCCTACAATATGGGAAAACCTCCCTCATCCTCAAACAAGGTAGATCCTTCAGATCTAGTTCTGATTGGTGATAGGTCTATTTCTCATGTTCCTCTGTTTCTGCTCACCTATGAAATTTTCACCAGGAAAGTTCACAATTGCCTTGTTGACTCAAGAGCCTCCTAAAATATAATGCCAAGGGCTGTGTGTACCAAACTGAACATTACACCTCAAAAATCTGCAGTGCACTTCAGCTAGATTGGACAGAAGTCGAGGTGCTTGGAGCAATAGCATCAATTTCAATAAGGCTCTCCTCTAATCCAAAATTTTCACGGTTATTTCGCAACCGATTGGTCTCACATGTGGTTGCCAAGCAATGGTAAACCTAACCAAATCAGGGTAGACCGAGAGAAAATCATGAAATATATGGTCACCGACCTCAAGGGAAGCAACGAACCTATTGCTTTCACTAATAATATCATTGGAAACTACTCAGTCGAGTCCTCTTTATGATCCTTTAATGCTCAGAGGTCTCCCTTTTTAGACAACGTTGTAGTCTCTCTCTCAAAAAAAATAAAAAATTCACAAACGGATCCTTCCAAATGTCTAAATTTAGTAGATAAAGTTTCTAATAACTCTCCATTCTGGACTCTCTATTTTGACAGTTCTAAGTCAAAGGACGGCGCAGGTGCAGGATGCATTTTGAACAATCTGCAAAGAGAGAAAACTATGCTGGCCTGCAAACTTGAATTCCAGTGCACAAACAATGTCACTGAATATGAAACACTAATTCAAGGATTGTATAAAGCTATCAGTCTTTATACAATCCTACAAGTCTATGGTGATTCAGAGACAATTAAAGGAATTTCAAATATCTACAAGTCTATGGTGATTCAGAGATAATTGTGAAACATGTGAGAAATACAATTCATTGTGTCTATGGGCACCTTAAACAGTATCAATCTTTAGCCTATAAATTGACTTCTCATTTTTCTGCTTTCAACATATTTTCAGTCCCTCGATGACAAAACACAAGTGTTGACTTACTTGCTAATGTGGCATCCAGGATTATACCCTCAGAAGATTTTAGTCCAAAAAGATTTTCAATAGAATTAATTTTTAGGCCATCAAATCCCGACAATGTAACAAATTGGAGAGTATTCAACAACGACGCAGATATAGTTAATTTCATTACATTAGAGGGATCGTATGAAGAACAGATCATAGATGAACATGACCATGATCTAGAAATCAAACTTAATCATGATCATAACCCAATCCCAAAGTCTGTGGTTAAAATGGAAGATCTTTATGATTTAAAGGATAGATTTAAGAAAATTACTAACTCCAAAACTCAAAGTTCTACTTTGAGACTTGAAGTAGTAAACCTAGGGTCAAACGAAAAACCTCAAAATGTCAACCTAGGTCTAGGCATATCATCTGAAGAAATAATATCATTCATTAGGTTGTTGAAGACATATAAAGATGTTTTCGCTTGGGATTATGCAAATCTCAAAACTTATGATCCCTTTATAATTCAACACACCATACCCATGACTTCAAATGAAAACCCAGTTCAACACAAGCTTCACAAAATTCACCCAAACCTTGAAAGTCAAATCAAATCTGAATTGAACAAGCTTCTGAAAGCCAAAACAATCTTCCGAGTTAGACATTCTAAGTGGGTATCAAATATGGTACTCGTAAGGAAAAAGAATGGAGATAATAGGATTTGTATTGATTTTAGAAACCTGAATCAAGCTTGCCAAAAAGATAATTTTCCCTTGCCCACCATGGAACAAATTTTACAATCAGTTGCAGGTTCTGAATTAATGTCCTTTCTAGATGGATTCTCAAGATATAATCAAATACTTGTTTATCTAGAAGACATATTAAAGACAACATCTAGGACCAAGTGTGGAACATATGCCTATCAGAAGATGCCTTTCGGACTCGTTAATGTGGGTGCCACATTTCAACGTGCTATGGACATTGCTTTCATAGGTCTAATCAATAAATCGGAGGTTGTTTACTTGGATGACATCACAGTCAATTCCAAGGATATGAACAATCATTTAGCTGGCCTCAAACACATTTTTGAAAGATGGAAGAAATATGGTATTTTCTTAAATCCCAAGAAACCTTATTTTGTTTTACTAGAAGGCAAACTCCTTGGGTTTATAGTATCCAAGAAAGGAATTTATATTGATCCTGATAGATTCCAAGAGATTGAAAAAATTCCCCTCCCACACAACAAGAAAAACATGCAATCATTCCTAGGCCAAAAAAAAATTGTAAAAAGATTTGTCCCAGATTTTTCACAAATTTTTCTACCTCTTCAAGCGATGATAAGAAAAAATGCAGTTTTTAGATGGAACAAGGATGAAATAAAGTCATTCGACTTGATAAAAAAATCTATTATTAATGCTCCTTCATTGACAACCCCAGACTTTCTCGAACCTTTTGTATTATATACTTTCTCATCTGATACATCATATGCAGCAGTTTTGACACAAATAAACGATGAAAATATTGAGGCACCTATCTCCTTTTTCAATTCTAACTTACAAGGCGCCGAATTAAATTATTCAGCTGTAGAAAAACAAGCATTTGTTGTTTTTAAATCTTTGAAACATTTCAGACCTTTTCTTCTTAAAACCCATAAAAATATAATTGTACCCTACCTTGCAGTAAGACAACTATTGATCCAAAGAGAAGTAGGGGAGAAAAGAGCTATTTGGGTAACTGCACTCCAAGAACGTGATGTAGAAATCCAGCCAGCTAAAATTGTTAGGAGCCAAGGTTTTTGCAGGATGTTAACAGGAGCTTCCCAGTTACCATAAGAAGAAGATCAAGGTAATGAAGTACAAATATCAGAGATAAGCCTCAATGAGACCCAATCACAATATGTTGATTTCAAATTTTATCTAAAAAATGGATATGCTCCTATGCATCTTAATTATAAAACAAAGCGAGCTTTAAGAGTGAAATCAAATCAGTATGAGCTAGTCAATGATGTATTTTTTAGGAAGAATTATGATTCAGTATTTCTAAGATGTCTAGAGAAACCTGAAGTCGAAAAGGTCATGCAGGAATTACATGGTGGACCAATTGGAGGACATTTTGGAGGAAATACCGTGGCCTACAAAATCCTACATGTAGGGTATTATTGGCCAACAGTATTTAAAGATGCACATGAATATGCAAGGAACTGCAAAACTTGTCAAACCACAGTCGGAAGAGAAAGAAGGCCAACATTCCCTTTACAACCAGTTAACATCCAACAACCATTTGAACAATGAGGATTAGACATAATTCGTGAGATTGTTCCTAACTCTTCCAAACAGCATAGGTACATCCTTACAGCTACTGATTAATTTACTAAGTGGGTAGAAGCTATCCTATTAAAGATAGCTAATACAAAAAATACTACAGACTTCATTGATCAGTACATAATTACCAGATTTGGCTTACCCTCTACTTTAATGTTTGACAATGCATCTTACTTTTCTGGAAATACAGTGGTATAATTTGCTCTTAAGCGAGGTTTCAAGTTGAAATATCCAGCCAATTATTATCCTCAAGGTAATGGATTAGAAGAATCAACAAACAAGAACCTCATTAGAATTATCGAAAGGACTATTGATCAAAATCATAGGAATTGGCATAAAGCATAAACATTTGCTCTATGGGTAGACAGGATTACTCAGAAAACCTCTATTGCTTCTTCTAATTTTGCTTTAGTTTATGGAAAATAAGTTGTTCTTCCCACAAACATACGAATCCCAGCGCTTGCCCGAGTGCAATTTATTGATGAAAACCCTTCATCTTCTCTCTAGGACAGACAATTTCAAATTCTCAAGCTTGAAGAAGAAAGAGAAAAGACTAAAGAAACCCACTTCCATCATCAACAATTAGTCAAAGCTTCTTTTGATACAACTTCTTCCAGTCATAAAAATTTTGAAGTAGGTCACTTAGTTCTGAAATGAGACAAAGCACATGAGGAAAACGGTAGACATACCAAATTCCAAAGACTATCGCTTGGCCCTTTTCAGATCATTGAAAAAATTGGACAATCAACATTTCTTCTACAAGAATTTTCAGGTAAGAAGGATTCTTTGCTCGTCAATGAGCAAATTTTGAAAAAGTACTTCTCCTAGGAGGTAACCTCTTCCAATTTTGTACCATATTGCCTTCTAGGAAAATAATGGTCAAATAGTATTTACTTTTGGCTTTTCAAAATAAAATCTTTGATAACATTTCTATTTTTTCGCTTTTATAAGAAAGTAAGAGTTAAAAGGAATAATTATGACATTTGAGTGCTAAAGTAAACTTGATTTCTTCAGAAAAAACTTGACCTTTCTTAAAAACTTATTTTACAAACAAACTCTTATCTTTATAGAATATGAAGGTTTTGTTATTAGTCCATAAAATAACCTTTAACCTAGTAAAGATTTTTGCAGATCAACATCTTAAAAACTCTATCATTATCACCCAAAACTATCAAAAGAGCCAATGATCCACCCCATCTGTTAAAATTTTCCTTTTTCAGAGTGTAATTCTAAAATATAAAAAAATCGACAAGATAAAAAGTCTCATTACGAGCTTGTTTACCATGTTCATAAGGAAGTGATTAAACTGATATTACCAATACTGCATACCAAACAGGGTAATAGCTAATGGTCTCCTCGATCATAAGACAATGGTCTTATCAAGAGCCAGCTTGTTCAGCTTAGTTACAACCAGTGAATGGAATTATCATTAGTAGGTTACCACACCTAGACAATGTCTTTTAAGAAACCAAAAAAGAGCAAAATTACATTCAAAAAAGGAAAAAGAGGACAAGGTCCAAGTGAATATCATTTTGAAATTTGAAAATTCATATAGATGGGACAATGAATCATTGTTGGTTAAAAGATAACCCTATCGAGGCTATGAACGCCTCTGATAAATGAGTAGACTACAAAAAGCTATCTGCAAAAGACACCTACTATATTTCTTTAAACTTTATTGGCTAATGCAAATGTTTATTCTTCTATCATTAAAAGAGTGAAGTAATTAAGTAAATAAGTTAAGCAAGCAATGATGATTCTAGAGACATGTTGTTTACTTTATAACTCATGTAATCATTATTCTTATAACCCTAATTACTTTGAAAGTTTTTAGAAATTCCAGAAAACTACTCAGAGATAACTGGTTCTCCCAAGTGAATCGCCAATTGTTGTACTACGAAACAACCCCCCCATTTATAACAAACAATAGCTAGGCTTAGAGTTGTAAATGGGGACCCTTTTAAATTTTTAGGCTTAGGATAATAAAACCCTAACTCTAAGGAAATTCCTAGCAAAAACTTGCAAAACTAACTAAGGATGAAATCCATATCGCAAATCGCACTTTTCCACATGACCATGTTAAAAAACCGTTACAAAAGTGCGATATGCGATTAGGTCTCCCATTGCGATAATATCACCTAGTCATTTCACACTTCGCATAGTTCGCAAAAAACTTTACCATGCCATTAGAACAACCGCAAATGATTTGCGAAATGCGATATTGCGATCTCGCAATCGCATTTCGCTTAACACATCCGATAACGCTATACTATATCCATTTTAAGACTGTGATGCATGATTAAGTCCAGTAAAATGTGTGGAATAATTACGTTTTAAATGCTAAAACAAACGAGTTTACAGGTTATTAAATGTTTAGCGGCACGAGGAAGGATAATCATTTTCTTGGTTATGGGTAGTTATAATCGAGTATCTCATTAAAACCTTTCTCACGATCCAAAGTCATTTCATAGAAGTTTTCAATCTTAATTGCTAGATATCATCTACGTTGACATATCTTGTCTATCTAAGGAAAGCAACAAAAGACATGTCCCTTGGAAGGGTGATGCAGAAACAAAGAAAACAGGCCATCGTTGAAGCTGAGTTTACAGAGATGGATCCTATCTTTGCTGATACAGTTTGTGACGCTGCCAGAGGCACAACAGCTTGGGAAGTAATTTAAAATAGGATGGAGGACAAGTGTCCTAAAATCACTGTTAAGAGAGCAACAACTGACTCCAAAAGGCCTTTAGAACTCCAATATAGAGATGCTTCCTGTTCATTCCTTCATAAGATAGGAGCAAGGGCTAAAATGCTCCCCTATACAGATATGATCAGGTGGGTGATTGAAAACCTTATAATTGAAGATACGTAGTTCAAGAATTAAAACATGGAGCTCATTAGGTCGTTCAAAGCAGATGATCTAGAGAAGATGTACCACATACCTGATCCCCCAGATATCTACGACGCTACATTTGTCGCTAACTTCGCAAAGAAGAATCCAGACCCCTTTAAGCTAATTCAGGGTTGGAGGGTGTTGGACAACAAATTCAAGTATGACAAATCGAGTATGTATGCTATAGCCTCTTTGGAAAACCCCTACAACTATGCAGCAACCATGTGATGTAGATTGTATGGGCTACCCAATAATACTAAGTTTTCAATTTAATGGATTCCTCTGATTGATGCCTGTGTTAATTCCCATATCATGAATTGGAATTCCATCCTATCTGACAACCTAGCCACCACCATTACCAAATATCAACAGAAGAAAGCCTCATTTGACAACCTCCCTCCCTTCTATTTTAGTGCCTAAATTATGGATGTTATCTGTTTTTGCACGACATTTCTAGCCATGGGTTGGAAATGGACCTTATACCCAATCCATCTCAGTCATAAACAAATATGGGAGTCACATTACATAGCTCACTTTTATAAGATATTCCATGTTGTTATGTTGCCCCTACATCAAATGATTTTCAATAAGAAAGTCCCTAAGTTTTCCCAAGAAGCTATAGCAGACATGCTTACTATCGGCAAGTATTTTATTGAAGAGTAGTTCAACTATATTAGGGTTTTTCGTAGCACAACTGATCCACACGTCCTTCCTCTATATGTTTCTGATAAGTTATTAGCAAGAGAGATTACCTACTAGACTGTGGGAAAGGGCCTGACAAAAGTTCTCAAAAAAAGCAAGAAGTCATTATGGCCCATTTTCCCTATCAGATGCGATTCTTTTGCTTTAGCCAATTTTGTTCATGCCACTAAGGAATCAGCATATATGGAAGCCCACAGGCTTCATACATTGCCTAAGAGGAAATTTGATCCAAACAAAGTAGCATACACTGTCATTACTGGGGTTAAACTCAAGCCATACAATTATGATGATAATCATTTTGAGGAATTGTTGCAATTAGTCGTATCCTTCGAACAAGCGTTCGAATGGGCAAAAGTGAATCTAAAACCTGAATATTTTCAAATATTTCAGGAATTCATAGATGATAGGCTCCAAGTAATCTCAATGCATCTATTAAAACCTTAGGATAAGACTACTCTAAGCGTCACTATCGATAGTGGAGGCCCTAACTCTCAAATAGACTCTCAGGTAAACACTAAGAACACACAGAGAAGCCCTAAGATGTCGACAACACTGCTGAGTCCAGCAGGAAGTCAGCTGAGAAGCAAGTGATGAGCACATCGGCTATAGAAATAGGTTCAGAGACCAAAGGCGACAGTTTGGATCAAGAGTGGGATCAGTTTAATCAGAAACTGCAAGGCACTCCGAAAGCCTCAAATGCCCAAGAAATAGAGGAATTCAAAATTCGTTCGCATGTTCAAAAGGATGCAGAGTCCAAGTTTGTCGACAAGTAATCTACACATATGGAGGAACAAGCAATAACGTCCCAACATACTGAAATTATCCCTGCTCTACCCACATAGGAGATTTTTCTCTGAGTGACTGAAATACCCCCATTTGATGTGTTCTATAGCCCTCTCCACAAGGTTGTAGTTAGAAGGTAAAGGAAAAGGAGAAGGGTAGATGCACTTGAACTCCCACCCGAAAACGAGCCCACGGACGTGGTCTAGAAGGACATTCCTTTCAGTCCGGCCGAGAACTTGACTAGACTATCACAGTTCACGGGAGCATACGCTTCAGCCACTATGGACAAGGTTACTGAGGTCTCTACTCTGCTAAGGGAGAAAGAGGAGAGTTTTGCAGAGCTCGAACAAGAGCTCGAAGCAAAGAAAGCAAGCGCAAACATGTAGGTAGTGGAGCAACTAAAGCAATTGCAACAAGACATGGAGGTCACAAAAATTAGACATGAGACCAACATATCGGCGAAAAAAATGCAATTCCATGAAATGCAGCAATCCATGGAAAAATACAACAATGTTCCCACTACTGAGGAGTTCATCAAAGAGGCTTTGGAACTAAATTCCCTTCTAGTGAGACGACAAGAGTATTTCTACCAAAAGATGTTTCATATTACTTCCTAATGGACTACTAGCGACCAGCTGACAGACGAGGCAATCAACCAAAGAACAAAGTTTAATGATTTAAACACAAGAATCTCTGAGTTCATTGAGTGGTAGGAAACAGAAGATGGAAAGAAGGCCAATCTACTTGAGATTAAAGAAACTCATAAAGACATTCAGTTTACATATTAGGATGCCAGAATCAAATAGGTTGAGCTAACAGTCGCAAGAGCAGCAGGAGTATCAAAGAACATCGTCAAAGCATTGAACCACATCTTGTTCGCCACCAATCTCATTAAGGAAGGCAATACGAAAGAAATGCCTAATTTAACTGCTCTGTATAGAGAGTGGCAAGAGAAGGCGGGGATTCATAGAGAGGCAATTGCGAAACTGACCACGACCATCTGGGAGTTGTACTGGCAGTATCTGGTTAAGCCACATAACCAGATTATGACTCTCAATTGTTCCCTTCATACGACCCAAAGGATGTTACCACCGCTCATCGATGTGATCTGCACCAGACAACTCAGTACTCATTTCGGGCCACCTCCTCAAATTCAACCGATGACCGATATTTGTGACTTAAAGGACAAGCTGGCAAACAACAATTCATCCTCTTAGTTTTGTTTATTTAGACTCTGTTTGTTTTTGGAGTTAGTTACCTAGTCAGGAGGAAGGTTGTTTGAAACCTCCTCAAATTTTGTATAATCTATTTTTACACATTTAGAGTAGTATTTATACCCTTCTCATGCATTTAGAGAATGGGTTCAGAATTTTATCAAAAACATTTGCAAATAATGCATTATTATAAGTTTGTTTAGATATCAGACTACTTTCCTTTGTTGATGCACTTTTGTATTCTTGGGAGACAATTTGATTTGAAGAAAGAAGTTGGTCTATGTCATTTGTCAAATGAACGGGACTTCACACATATGGTACTGCTATCGTGTATGATTGATTCTGTTTACATTTAATTAGTGGCAAAACTTTACTTTCATGGATTATATGTGAGATTTATTATTTCTATTAAGCGTAAATTACACTTTTGTTTGATGCCTAGCTGAGGTTGTGATTTTCGCATATAACTCATCATATATGTGATATATTTATAAATTCCTTTGACTAACTATTTAGTCAAAGGAGTTATCTTTTACGTTATCAACTTTGTTTAGTTGTGTTCAATCTTTATTATCACATGTTAAATAGATATCTTTGTAGATCTTATATCACATAAAGAACACCCGAGTTAATATTAGAATATGTTAGTTAGAGAAATTGCATTGTACAATAGGTCACTTAGATTACCATTATTCTATTGCAATGAACTCATAAACCACTCACTCTCATCTTAAAACCCATAGTAGGAAACTGGTCCTATTATCCCTAGTCGGAGTGATCCAGGTGGATGTTGGTGGCCACCCACCTATCCCATTTGGACCCCCACAACTGTCTCTTTCAGCTTTTCAGTTTCCTTAATTATAGCATAGTTTACTATTTTTAGCAGTTTTTCGGGTCCTAAACTTCCGGAGTCGTTTTGAGGCCCTAAACGACATTTTTTTGGAAATCTACCGCCAGTAATTTTGCTGTCAAAAAATCGTCTTTTTTGTCGTAGTCCTCGAAGGGATCTTTCCAATGGGCTATCATGCGCGTCAAACGGAGATAATATGACCAATTCACGACCCCAGGAAGTTGGTTGTCCAACTCACTCCAAACAGGGCCCACAATTTGGCGTTTCATTTTCCAGGGTTAGGTTTCGGGATGTGAAAGGTTTTCCATTGTTTCTCAACAATAAATAGGCCTTTGAGCCTCATTGTAAGATAGTTTAGAGGCATGTAGCGACCACATCTCTTCTCAGAGATAAGCTACCATCGCCCTAGCTGGTTTATTTCCATTTCTGGTTGTAAGCATATTTCAGTATTTTCCATTAATGAAATGAAGTATTATTTCCGCTGCATCTTTGTGTATATGGTTATCTCTGTATTTTGTTGCATTCCTGTTTAAATCTGGACCATGGAGCCACCACTTTTGTCTTAAGGTCTAGACCAGGTGGTTATCCCCATGTTTCAGCAACAGAATTTTGAGGCCGCAACATTTTGGCGCTAGAAGGAGGGCATTCAAATGTGAATGGAAGATGAAGCTAAAAATCATTCGAAAAGCATTCATAAGATTCAAAACTCCTCCACCATTTCTACACCTTCTCAAACTCATTCAGAATCTCCTGATCAGAAGTCTGAAGTAGTAGAAATAGCTCCCTCGTCTCCTGAAGTAGTAAGGCGGCCACCTTCATCATATTACACTCTTGAGTCTCCCGAAGTTCATTCTTTGATACAGCAATTGGAACAAATATCCATTTTTGCAGAGAAACCACAGAGACTTGAAGTATTTGAAGAGAGTGTTACCTCCTTATTACAACAAACTGTTGTATTGACTAGACTGCAAAGTGAGAGACTTGGGGTTACCCCTTTCGAGTTCCCCATTCCTCCACAATGTAGGAAAGTCACTTCATCAACATCTAAATCAGATACTAGCGAGATCACATCACCTTTCCATCCATTTACTCCACCATCCACTTCTATCCAATCCACTACTTCTAAAACATCCACTTCTTCAATTAGTACCACAATTATTAGTACTAATCCAGTAGTAAGTTCTTCGTCATATATACCTACTTCTGGACCGACCTTCCCATTTTCCCAGTCCCCAACTCAAGTTATGGCCAATCAACCTTGGACAAATCCTGGTGTTTTTCTAGTTGCAAATCCAAATGCACTCCCAGCAAGCCCAGAAAAATGGTTGCCCAAGTATAATCCTGACAATGCTCTCCCGGCCAAAGAACATCTAAATAATTTTATGTTAGCCATGAATCTCAATGGGGTTGCACATGAAGATATTGTAATCAGACTGTTTCCTTATACTTCCCAAGGTTATGTTGGGTCTTGGTACTTTTCCCTCCCAGCAAGTTCAATTAGAGACTAGGATACCTTTCAAGAATCGTTTCTTGCAAAATTTGGTGATGATAGGACCATAACATCCTTGATCAATGATCTTTCTAATTTAAAAGCTAATCTAGATGAAAAGATCAAAGATTTAAACTCCATATTTAACAAATTGCTAAATAAAATCCCAGTTGCCTCTAAGACTGTTGTAGATGTACAAATAGAATGGTATATATCATCTCTGCCTTCTAATATTGCAATTTTTGTAGATATAGCCAATAAGGCTACCCTTGTAGAAAACATGAAAGCCCTATCTGTAGAAAGAAGAATCATAGCTTTGGAAAAAAGATCACAACCAAACGAAAGGAAGACCAAAAAAGTGACATTTAAGGATGAATCTAGGAAGAAGGCTTCAAAAGACCCTTTCAATCTTGAAGGTCTTCAGAAAGTGTTAAAGACAATGTCCAACGAAATGGTCAAAATTAAAAAACAAGTTGCAGAACCCTCTGCTCCTAAGAAACCTTTTTGATCATTCAAAAGGAAACCTTCTTCTATGTCACAACCCCCAAACACCATTTCAAATGTTGAATTTGACCAAGAAGCAGAAGAATATTCTCCAAATGAAGAGGAAGCTAAAACGGAAGAAGAAATTGAACTAAACGGGATGTGAGATTTTAATCTCCAAATTGAAGAAGAGGCACAAGCAATGCCAATGACTACAAGAATAAAAAATTCTCCTCACGTGTCTATCACAAATCACGAGAAGAAAGTCGCTACTCCTGCAAAGGAGAAAACAATAGCTAAGAAATCTAAGACTAGCCAAACCGATCCTATCCCTGTATATTCCCCAAATGCCCCTAAAACATTGGGAATCTCATATACAGTCGAATACAACATAGTGGAAGACATGAAAAAGACTAGAGCTAACATCTCGCTGCATGAGCTCAATAAACTCAAACAACAGTAGAAGATTTTATTAAGGATATTGCAAGCAGTTCCAGTATCCCCTCTGCCATCTGCTGTAGTTACTCAAGCTGCCTACAATATGGGAAAGACTCCCTCATCCTCAAACAAAGTAGATCCTTCAAATCTAGTTTTGATTGGTGATAGGTCTATTTCCCATGTTCCTTCGTTTCTGCTCACCTATGAAATTTTCAACAGGAATGCTCACAACTGCCTTGTTGATTGAGGAGCCTCCTCAAATATAATGCCAAGGGTTGTGTGTACCAAATTGAACATTACACCTCAAAAATCTGCAGTGCACATAGTTCAGCTAGATAGGACAAAAGTCGAGGTGCTTGGATAAATAACATCAGTTTCAATAAGGCTTTCTTCTAATCCAAAAGTTTCACAAATAATTGATATTTTGGTGGCCTATATCCCTGAATTTTATGGTTATTTCGCGATCGATTGGTCTCACATGTGGTTGCCACACAATGGTAAACCTAACCAAATCAGGGTATACCGAGAGAAATTCATGAAATATACAGTCACCGACCTTAAGGGAAGCAATGAACTGTTGCTTTCACTAATAATATCATTAGAAACTACTCAGATGAGTCCTCTTTAGGATCTTTTAATGCTCAGAGGTCTCCCTTTTTAGATAACGTTGTAGTCTCTCAAATCGAAAAATGTTCACAAACAGATCCTTCCAAATGTCTAAATTTAGTAGATAAAGTTTCTAATAACTCTCCGTTCTGGACTCTCTATTTTGACGGTTCTAAGTTAGAGGATGGCGCAGGTGCAGGATGCATTTTGATCAATCTGCAAGTAGAGAAAACCATGCTGGCCTGCAGACTTGAATTCCAATGCACAAACAATGTCACTGAATATGAAGCACTAATTTAAGGACTGTATAAAGCCATCGGTATTAATGTCAAATACCTGCAAGTCTACTGTGATTCGGAGATAATTGTGAAACAGGTGAGAAATACAATTCATTGTGTCTATGGGCACCTTAAACACTATCAATCTTTAGCCCAGAAATTGACTTCTCATTTTTCTGCTTTCAACATATCTTCAGTCCCTAGATTACAAACGCACGTGCTGACTTACTCGCAAATGTGGCATCCAGGCTTATACCCTCATAAGATTTTTGTCAAGAAAGATTTTAAATAGAATTAATTTTTAGGCCATCAATAACCGACAATGTAACAAACTGGAGAGTATTCAACAACGATGTGGATATAGTTAATTTCCTTACATCAGAGTGATCGTATGAAGAACAGATCGTAGATGAACATGACCAAGATCTAGAAATCAAACTTAATCATGATCATAACCCAATCCCAAAGTGTGTGGTTAAAATGGAATACCTTTATGATCTAAAGGATAGATTTAATAAAATTACTAACTCCAAAACTCAAAGTTCTACTTTGAAATTTGAAGTAGTAAACCTAGGGTCAAACGAAAAACCTCAAAATTTCAACCTAGGTGTAGGCCTATCATCTGAAGAAAGAATATCATTCATCAGGTTGTTGAAGACATATAAAGGTGTTTTTGCTTGGGATTATGCAAATCTCAAAACTTATGATGCCTCTATAATTCAACACACCATACCCATGACTTCAAATGAAAACCCAGTTCAACACAAGCTTTGCAAAATTCACCCAAAACCTGAAATTGAAATCAAATCGGAATTTAACAAGCTTCTAAAAGCCAAAATAATCTTCCCGGTTAGACATTCTAAGTGGGTATCAAATATAGTACCCGTAAGTAAAAAGAATGGAGATATTAGGATTTGTATTGATTTTAGAAACCTGAATCAAGCTTGCCAAAAAGATAATTTTCCCTTGCCCACCATGGAACAGATTTTACAATAAGTTGCAGGTTCTGAATTTAATGTCCTTTCTAGATGGATTCTTAGGATATAATCAAATACTTGTCTATCCAGATGACAGGTTAAAGACAATATTCATGACCAAGTGGGGAACATATTCCTATCAGAAGATGCCTTTCGGACTCGTTAATGCGGGTGCCACATTTCAACGTGCTATGGACATTGCTTTCATAGGTCTAATCAATAAATCAATGGCTATCTACTTGGATGAAATCACAGTTTATTCCAAGGATAGGAACAATCATTTAGTTGACTCAAACATAGTTTTGAAAGATGCAAGAAATATGGCATTTCCTTAGATCCCAAGAAATCCTATTTTTCTTTACCAGAAGGCAAACTCCCTGGGTTTATAGTATCCAAGAAAGGAATTTACATTGATCCTGATAGAGTCCAAGAGATTGAAAATTTTTCCCTCCCACACAACAAGAAAAAAATGCAATCATTCCTATACCAAATAAATTTTGTAAAAATATTTGTCCCAGAATGTTCAGAAATTGATCTACCTCTTCAAGCGATGATAAGTAAATATGTAGTTTTCATATGGAACAAGGATGAAAGAAAGTCATTCGAGTTGATAAAAAAAGCTATTATTA
Organism: Pinus taeda; assembly: GCA_000404065.3. Taxonomy (NCBI): domain Eukaryota; kingdom Viridiplantae; phylum Streptophyta; class Pinopsida; order Pinales; family Pinaceae; genus Pinus; species Pinus taeda. The sequence continues at coordinate 218,157 of APFE031440331.1, forward strand.
ATGATCCCTCATTAAAAACCCCGGACTTTCTCAAACCTTTTGTATTATATACTTTCTCATCTGATACATCATATGTAGCAGTTTTGATACATTTGAACGATGAAAATATTGAGGCACCTATCTCCTTTTTCAATTCTAACTTACAAGGCATCGAATTAAATTATTTAGCTATAGAGAAACAAGCATTTGTTGTTTTAAAACTTTGAAACACTTCAGACCTTTTCTTCTTAAAACCCATACAAAGATAATTGTACCCTACCCTGTAGTAAGACAACTATTGATCCAAAGAGAAGTAGGGGAGAAAAGAGCTGTTTGGGTAACTGCACTCCAAGAATATCATGTAGAAATCCGGCCAGCTAAAACTGTCAGGGGCCAAGGTTTTTACAAGATGTTAACAGGAATTTCCCAGTTACCATCAGAAGAAGATCAAGGTAATGAAGTACAAATATTAGAGGTATGCCTCAATGAGACCCAATCACAATATGTTGATTTGAAACTTTATCTAAAAAATGGATATGATCATATGCATGTTAATTACAAAACAAAGTGATCTTTAATATTGAAACCAAATCAGTATGAGCGAGTCAATGATGTATTGTTTATGAAGAATTATGATTCAATATTGCTAAGGTTCCTAGAGAAACCTGAAGCCGAAAAGGTCATGCAGGAATTACATGATGAACCAGCTAGAGGACATTTTGGAGGAAATACCACGGCCTACAAAATCCGACATGCAGGGTATTATTGGCCAACAATATTTAAAGATGCCCATGAATATGCAAGGAACTGCAAAACATGTCAAACCACATCTAGAAGAGAAAGAAGGCCAGGATTCCCTTTACAACCAGTTAACATCCAACAACCATTCGAACAATGGGGATTAGACATAATTCGTGAGATTGTTCCTAACTCTTCCAAACAGCATAGGTACATCCTTACAACTATTGATTACTTTACTAAGTGGGTAGAAACTATCCCATTAAAGATAGCTAATACATAAAATATTACAGACTTCATTGATTAGTACATAATTACCAGATTTGGCTTACCCTCAACTTTAATGTTTGACAATGCATCTTACTTTTCTAGAAATACAATGATAGAATTTGCTCTTAAGCGAGGTTTCAAGTTGAAATATTCAGCCAATTATTATCCTCAAGGCAATGGATTAGCATAATCAACAAACAAGAACCTCATTAGAATTATCAAAAGGACTATTGAACAAAATCATAGGAATTGGCATAAAGCATTAACATTTGCTCTATGGGCAAACAGGATTACTCAGAAAGCCTCTATTGGTTCTTCTCCTTTTGCTTTAGTTTATGGAAAATAATATGTTCTTCCCACAAACATAGCAATCCCATCTCTTGCCCTAGTGCAATTTATTGATGAAAACCCTTCATCTTCTCTCCAGCCCAGACAATTTCAAATTCTCAAGCTTGAATAAGAAAGAGAAAAGGCTAAGGCAACCCACTTCCATCATCAAGAATTAGTCAAAACTTCTTTTGATACAACTTCTGCCAGTCACAAAAATCTTGAAGTAGGTGACTTAGTTCTGAAATGGGACAAAGCACACAAGGAAAAGGGTAGACATACCAAATTCCAAAGACTATGGCTTGGCCCTTTTCAAATCATTCAAAAAATTGGACAATCAACATTTCTTCTACAAGACTTGTGAGGTAAGAAGGATTCTTTGCTCCTTAATGGGAAAATTTTGAAAAAGTAATTCTCCTAGGAGATAGCCTCTTCCAATTTTGTAACAAATTGCTTTCTAGGAAAATAATGGTTAAATAGTATTTACTTTTGGCTTTTCAAAATAAAATCTTTGGTAACATTTTTGTTTTTTTTCGCTTAAGTAAGAGTTAAAAGGAATAATTAGGACATTTGAGTGCTAAAGTAAACTTGATTTCTTTGGAAAAACTTGACCTTTCTTAAAACATTTATTTTATGAACAAACTCTTACTTTATAGAATATGAAGGTTTTGTTATCAGTCCATAAAAGAATCTTTAACCTAATAAAGATTTTTGCATATCAGCATCTTAAAAACTCTATCATTATCACCCAAAACTCTCAAAAGAGCCAATGATCCAGCCCATCTATTAAACTTTTCCTTTTTTCAGAGTGTAATTCTAAAATATAAAACACTTAAAAGATAAAAAGTCTCCTTACGAACTTGTTTACCATGTTCATAGGGAAGTGATTAAACTAATATTACCAATACTGCATACCAAATAGGGTAATAGCTAATGGTCTCCTTGATCAGAAGACAAGGGGTATCATCAAGAGCCAGCTTGTTTAGTTTAGTTACAACCAGTGAATGGCATTGTCATTGGTAGGTTACCATGCCTAGACAATGTCTTTTAAGAAACCAAACAAGAGCAAAATTACATTCAAAAAGGAAAAAGAGGAGAAGGTCCAAGTGAGATTCATTCCAAGTGAATATCATTTTGAAATTTGAAAATTCATACAGATGGGACAATGAATCATTGTTGGTTAAAATATAACCCTGTCGAGGCTATGAACACCTGCTGGTAGCAGAGGCTCTATCTGTGATAAATGAATAAAATGCAAAAAACTAATATGCAAAAGACACCTACTATATTTCTTTAAACTTTATTGGCTAATGCAAATGTTTATACTTCTGTCATTACAAGAGCAAAGTAATTAAGTAAATAAGTTGAGCAAGTAATGATGATTCCAAAGACATGTTGTTTACTTTATAACTCGTGTAATCATTATTATTATAACCCTTATTACTTTGAAAGTTTTTAGAAATTCCAGAAAACTACTCAGAGATAACTGGTTCTCCTAAGTGAATCACCAATTGTTGTACTACGAAACAACCCCCCCATTTATAACAAACAATAGCTAGGCTTAGAGTTGTAAATGGGGACCCCTTTAAATTTTTAGGCTTAGGATAATAAAACCCTGACTCTAAGAAAATTCCTAGCAAAACCTTGCAAAACTAACTAAGGATGAAATCCATATCGAAAATCGCACTTTTCCACGTGACCATGTTAAAAAACCGTTACAAAAGTGCGATGTGCGATTAGGTCTCCCATTGTGATAACATCACCTGGTCATTTCGCAATCGCATTTTGCACTTCACATAGTTCACAAAAAACTTGGCCCTGCCATTAGAACAACCACAAACAATTTACGAAATGCGATATTGTGATCTCGCAATCGCATTTCCCTTAACACATCTCGTAACACTATATTGTATCCCTTTTAAGACTGCAATGCAGACTAAGTCCTATAAAACATGTGGAATAATTACGTTTTAAATGCTAAAACAAATGAGGTGACATGTTATTAAATATTTAACAACGCGATGAAGGATAATCATTTTTTTAGTTATGGGTAGTTATAATCGAGTATCTCATTAAAACCTTTTTCACAATCCAAAGTCATTTCACAAAAGTTTTCAATCTTAATTGCTAAAGAGACAAAAGACATTTCCCTTAGAAAGGTGATGCAGAAATAGAGCAAACAAACCATTGTTGAAGCTGAGTTTACAGAGATGGCTCCTATCTTTGCTGATACAGTTTGTGACATTATTGGAGGCGCAACAGCTTGGGAAGTAATTTAAAATAGGTTGGAGGATGAGCATCCTCAAATCACTGTTACGAGAGCAACAACTGACTCCAAAAGGCCTTTAGAACTCCAATGTAGAGATGCTTCCTGTTCATTCCTTCATATGATAGGAGCAAGGGCTAAATTCCTCCCCCATATAGATATGATCAGGTGGATGATTGAAACCCTTATAATTGGAGATAGGCAATTCAAGAATTCAAATATGGAGCTCATTGGGTCGTTCAGAGCAGATGATCTGAAGAAGATGTACCACACACCTGATCCCCAGGATATCTATGACGGTACATTTTTTGCTAACTTCGCAAAGAATAATCCAAACCCCTTCAAGCTACTTCAGGGTTGGAGTGTGTTGGACAACAAATTCAAGTATGACAAATCGAGTATGTATGCTATAGCCTCTTTGGCAAACCCCTACAACTATGCAGCAGCCATGTGAAGTAGATTGTATGGGCTACCCGAAAGTACTAAGTTTTCAATTTAATGGATTCCTTTTATTGATGCTTGTGTTAATTCCCATATCATGAATTGACATTCCATCCTATCTAACAACCTATCCACCACTGTCACCGAATATCAACAGAATAAAGCCTCCATTTCAGACAACCTCCCTCCCTTCTATTTTAGTGCCTACATTATGGATGCTATCTATTTTTGCACGACATTTCCAACCATTGGTTGGAAATGGACCTTACAAGATCCTTACCCAATCCATCTCAGTCATAAACAAATATGGGAGTCACATTACAAACCTCACTTCTATACGATATTCCATGTTGTTGTTTAGCCCCTACCTGAAATGATTTTCAATAAGAAAGCCCCTAGGTTTTCCCAAGAAGCTCCAACAAACTTGCTTACTATCGGCAAGTATTTTATTGAAGATTGGTTCACCTATATTAGGGTTTTTAGTAGCACAACTGATCCACACATCCTTCATCTATATGTTTTTGATAAGTTATTAGCAAGAGAGATTGCCTACTAGACTATGGGAAAGGGCCTGACAAAAGTTCTGAAAGATGGCAATAAGTCATTATTGCCCATTTTCCCTGTCAAATGCAATTCTTTTGCTTTAGCCAATTTTCTTCATGCCACTAAGGAATCAACACATATGGAAGCCCTCAGGCTTCATACATTGCCTAAGAGGCAATTTGATCCAAACAAAGTGGAATAAAATGTCACTACTAGAGTTAAAATCAAGCCATATAATCATGATGATAATCATTTTGAGGATTTGTTACAGTCAGTTGTATCCTTCGAACAAGCATTGGAATAGGCAAAAGTAAATCTGAAAGCTAAAGATTTTCAAAGATTTCAGGAATTCAGAGACAAGAGGCTCCGGGTAATCCCAATGCATCTATTAAAACCTTAGGATAAGACTACTCCAAGCGTCATTGTTGATAGTGGAGGCCCTAGCCCTCAAATAGACTCTCGAGTAAATACTAAGAAGACACCAGACATAGGGAAGCCCCAAGATGCCGACAACACAGCTGAGTCCAGCAAGAAGTCAGCTGAGAAGCAAGTGATGAGCACCTCGACTACATAAATCGGTTCAGAGACCAAAGGCGGTAGTTTGGAGCAGGAGTGGGATCAGTTTAATCAGAAATTGCAAGGCACTCCCAAAGCCTCAAATGCCCAAGAAACAAAGGAATTAAAAACTCCTCCGCATGTTCAAAAGGATACAGAGCCCAAGTCTACTGACAAGCAATCTACACATATGGAGGAACAAGCAATAACATCCCAGCATACTAAAATTATCCCTGCTCCACCCACATCAGAGATTGTTCTCAGAGTGGCTAAAATACCTCCACTTGATGTGTTCTATAGCCCTCTCCACAAGGTTGTAATTAGAAGGTAGAGGAAAAGGAGAAGGGTAGATGCACCTAAATTCCCACCTAGAAATGAGCCCATGGACGTGGTCTAGAAGTACATTCCTTTCAGTCCAACCGAGAACTTGACTAGACTATCACAGTTCACAGGAGCATACGCATCGGCCGCTATGAACAAGGCTACTAAGGTCTCTACTTTGCTAAGGGAGAAAGAGGAGAGAATTGCACAGCTCGAACAAGAGCTTGAAGCAGAGAAAGCAAGCGCAACCAGGCAAGTAGTGGAGCAACTAAAGCAATTGCAGCAAGACATGCAGGTCCTGAAAATTAGCCATGAGGTTGATATATCGGCCAAAAACATGCAACTCCATGAAATGCAGCAATCCATGGAAAAAAACAAGGACGTTCCCACTACTGAGGAGTTCATCAAAGAGGCCTTGGAATTAAATTCCCTTCTGGTGAGACAACAAGAGTATTTCTGCCAAAAGATGTCACATATTACTCCCTATCTGACTACTAGCGACCAGCTGACAAACAAGGAAGTCGACCAGAGAACGGAGTTTAATGTTTTAAACATCAGAATCTCTGAGTTCATTGAGTGGCAAGAAAGATGGAAAGAAGTCCAATCTACCAGAGATTGAAGAAACTGATAAAGACATTCTCTTTACAGATTGGGATGCTAGAATCAAGCAGGCTGAGCTAGCAGTTGCAAGGGCAGCGGGAGTATCAAAGAACATCATCAAAACAGTCAACCACATCCTGTTTGCCACCACTCTCATCGAGGATGGCAATAGGAAAGAAATGCCTAGTTTAACTACTCTGTATAAAGACTGGCAAGAGAAGGCAGGGATTCAGAGAGAGGCAATTGTGAAACTGACCACGACCAACTGGGAGTCGTATTGGCAGTATATGTTTAAGCCACATAGCTAGATTCTGACTCTCAACTATTCCCTTCACACGACTCAAAGGATGTTGCCACTGCTCACCAATGTGATCTTCACCGGACAACTCAAGACTCATTTCGGTCCACCTCCTCAAATTCAACCGATGACTAATATTTGCGACTTAAAGGATAAGCTGCCAGACAACAAGTCATCCTCTTAGTTTTGTTTATTTAACCTCTGTTTATTTTTGGATTTAGTTACTTAGTCAGGAGGAAGGTTCTTTGAAACCTCCTCAAATTTTGTATAATCTACTTTTACAATTTAGTTAGATTAGTATTTACACCCTTCTCGTGCATTTAGAGAAGGGTTGAGAATTTTATCAAAAACACTTGCAAAGAATGCCCTATTGTAAGTTTGTGAATGCTTTGGTGAAATGATGGAACATGATCGTTTCTTTTAGATATCAGACTACTTTCCTTTGTTGATGCACTTTTGTATTCTTGCGAGACAATTTAATTTGAAGAAAGAAGTTGGTCTATGTCATTTGTCAAATGAGTAGGACTTCACACATATGGTACTATTATCGTGTATGATTGATTCTGTTTACATTTAATTAGTGGCAAAACTTTAATTTCATGGATTATATGTGAGATTTATTAGTTAAGCGTTAATTGAAATTTTGTATGATGCCTAGCTAAGGTTGTGATTTTCATATATAACTCATCATATATGCGATATATTTTATAAATTCATTTGACTAACTATTTAGTTAAAGGAATTATATTTTACGTTATCATCTATGTTTAGTTGTGTTCAATATTGATTACCACATGCTAAATTGATATCTTTGTAGATCACATATCACATAAAGAACACTCGGGTTTATATTAGAATAAGTTAGTTAGAGAAATTGCACTGTAGAATAGGTCACTTAAATTACCATTATTCTATTGCAAAGAACTCATAAACCACCCACTCTCATCTTAAAACCCACACTGGGAAACTAGTCCCATTATCCCTAGTCGGAGCCACCACTTTAAACGGAAAAGGAGTTGTCTTAAGATCCGGACTGGGTGGTTCTCCCCCATGTTTCGGCAGTAGAATTTTGAGACCGCAACAGGACCCTTCATCATATGGATGTGAAAAAATCGTTCCTCCATGGCATGTTACAAGAAGAAGTGTATGTTAAGAAACCATGAGGATTTGAAGTAGAAGGTCGAAATACACATGTTTTCATATTTAAGAAGGCATTGTATGGTTTGAAGCAATCCCCCATAACATGGCATGCCCACATAGACAGTTATTTGGTGAAGCTGAGACTCACAACAAGCAATGTCGATCCCAACCTCTACTTCAATGTAGTCCAAGGTATGCCGCTGATTTTGGTTTTATATGTTGACGATCTATTCTTGACAGGTAGTGAGCCTCTCATGATTGAGCGTAAGAGGGAGCTATCCTCTGAAGTCGAGATGAAGGACCTTGGAATCATGCACTACTTTCTAGGCCTTGAGGTTTGGAAAAGGCCCAGTGAGATTTTCCTTTCACAAGGAAAATTTGTTGTGAAGTTGTTAGAGAGATTTGGAATGACATAATTCAAGTCCTTCCCACACCGATGGAAATGAACTTCAAGAAGTTATGTGGAGAAGCTGCAGGACCCGATTTGGAAAATCCTTCTAAGTATAGACAGTTTATTGGGGATTTGATGTTCCTTGTGAACACCCATACAAACATATGTTGTGTAGTGAGCAAATTGATTCAATTCATGACCGAGCCTCTCCATGCACATTGGATCGCTTCCAAACAAATTATGAGATATTTGCATGGGACAATCACACTTGGTTTGTGTTAGGCCCCTACACTACTAGTGTAGGGGCCTAACAATTTGACATATTCTACTGGAGATGTTTGACTTCATGGATATATTGATGTTGACTAGGTAGGAAATGTTATCGATAGGAAGAGTATGCCTGGATATTGTTTTAGTCTTGGATCTACCATTATATCTTGGATGAGCAAGAAGTAGAAGTTCGTAGCATTGAGTACCGCCAAGGTAGAGTATATTGCCACTAGGATGGCTAACTGTGAACCAGTTTGGTTGAGGAAGCTCTTCGGAGAGTTATTTGAGCAAGTCCTAGACACCATAGTGATATATTGTGGCAACAAGAGTGGGATGTGTCTCACAGAGAATCTCTTATTTCATGACAAATCCAAGCACATAGAGATATGATATCACTTCATTCGAGACATGGTGTAGAGAGGAGTCGTTAGACTCTATTACATATCGACAGATGAGCATATTCCATACATTCTCACTAAGGATTTGCAGAAAGGGAAGTTGTTGGTCTTCATAGAGCATCTTGGATTGATGGATGTGAACCCTCCTAATAAGGGGCTTCGTTGATCGTGGACATTGAGCCAGCTCTTCGCCCCCCCCTGTTTGAGCTCCCAGGGTGTGGAATTGAGATAGAAGGATCCTAGGGTTGAGGGATCTTTGCACAATAGGATTTCACCCCATCTGTTACCCATAGGGTTGGATTAGTAGCTCGCCCTATCTTGGTATTTGCAAAGTATACCCCATTTGGAATCATCCCCATAAGTTGGGCTTGTTAGGATTATCCCTCCCCTTCTGGCTAACAGGTTGAGGAGGCTTAGGGGCATGTGATCCTTACCTTTGGTAAGTCAATTATCTCACCCAAGCTCAGATTATGATGCAGGTGTTCTACCACATAACTCTTAGGGGTCATTGTTGGGAAGATAAGTAGGAAATAGGATGGGTTGCCTAGTATCTCCCTTATATCACCTATTGCTCGATATAGGGTCATAGTAGTAACTCCCCCATGAGATTTTGGGTTGAGTAGTAGCTACCTGATTTGGTTTCAAATTTAAATGTGCTCTCTAACGAGATAGAGAGTGCTAGCTTTTGCTCCATGATGATTCTTCTTCTTTATATTCAAGAGTGTTTCAACAAATAAAGTTGAGCAGAGATGGGACATACGATGACTGGATGACATATTGATCAATTGACAAAATTTGATAGGTGGAATCCTCCCTAGTTGAGAGGGAGTGTTAAAATATGCAACTACGGTAACATTTCACCTTGCACAACTCATATGATGGATATGATGATGTCATTGAGTCCCTCTTTTCGAGAGGACGAAAATTGACCTGAAGGTCGCATCATTTAGGCAAGCAAAAGTTGGTTTTTAAATTTATGTACCCTCACATGCACATTTGGATAGGTCGGCCTCAACATCAAATGGACATCCATGAAAGCCTATAAATACAAGTGACCTAGAGCTCATTTGGACACAAACCAAGCATCTTCTTAACTTCTTTTTGAATTGGCTTGCATAGGTTCGACGAAGGAAGAGCGCACAAGGTCTGAAGTTTTAGGTATGAGGCTTGTACAGATTAGGGTTTTTGTTTTCCGATCGTAGGCATTACACTAAGCTAAATCAACCACAGTCACACGCTTACAGAGGCCAAGAAAGCGACTAGGAGGCTATTGTAGCTTGCATGTCAACCTAAAGGGAATGACTAGGGTTTTGAGCTAGGGTTTCACATTTGACTGAAGTTGACCACAGTCGACTGAAAGCTAAAGGGTTTCTCTCTGTACAACAGTGACTCTGGAAGTCTGTTTCCAATTTGTATTGGGTTATTTTTTTGGATGATATTGTATTGGGCTCATTGTACTCTCTGCTAAATATTTCAAGACAATCTAATAAAAGAAAATTTTCAAAGGGTTCCCCCCCCTTGTGGAGTTTTTCCCTGGTCTTTGACCATACGTGGTGTGTCTTATTCACATGCTAATTATCTCCGTTTTCATTGCATTTATTGTCTATATTCAATTACTATTGATGAATGGAAAAACTAATTATAATAGGAAATATTGCTAATTGAAGTGTGAAATTTGTTGGGTATGGAGCCTGATTATCTTCTGTATTCAAAGGTATCGATGCATTAGACCCCAGTTCTAAATGGGGTGGCAGCGCCGCCCATAAAATATTCGCTGCAGGGGGGGTCCAGCGCTTTTGGGAGCCCCCCCCCAAGGGGGGGCTCCCTCGAAGCTAGCGCCCTCGAAGCTAAGAATAGATGTAAATTGCCTTGTAAAAGTATAGTAATTTCTAGTCAATATGGCTCGTTCATTAGGTGGATGATTTGACGGTAGAAGTTATGTTTAATTTAGGGTCTTTTGCCCTAGAAGGCAACCCCTCGCTATTTATGAGGGAATTGTATTACGTTTATGCATATCTGTATTCTAAGTGAGGAAGAGAGAGGAGATTGAGAGCGAAGAGGATGTTACAGTGGATCTGCTATAGGTTGTATCTCTTCAGTTTGCTGAATAATATAAAAAATAAGGACTAGTTATTTCTCTGTGGACGTTGCCCAAACTGGATGAACCACGTATATCTGTGTCTCTCTTGTTTTATGCGTTTTTTGTGTTTGTATTTCTGCAATATTTTATGTGTTCCATTGCTCTGTAATATATAATTTATTAACAAAATTGAGCTAAAGTAATTGATACAACATAGAACAATATGAAAAATGAACACCTTGCCCAAATTGCATTTGTGAAGCCTCGCAACTTCACTCCCTTTGTCCGTCTGTACCAAATACCAAATTGAGTGGTTCCTCTGAGGTATCTCAGCACACGTTTAACTGCCTTCCAATAGAGTTTGGTTGGCTTAACCATTGCTTGACTAAGTTGGTTAACTGCAAAACATATGTCTGATCATGTGTTCACCAGATACATACGTGAACCCAGAAGCTGCCTATAAATAGTAGCCTCCACTACTTCACCTAAAGTAGCATCTTCCTTCCTCCAATTTTTTGCTATAGGAGTCTCCATGGTTTTGTTGCTCTCCATGTGGAATTTCTTTAGTATCTCGTTGGCATACTTCCCCTGAGAGACAAACAGTTCCTTGTCTCCTTGCCATACTTCCCTACCATGGAAAATAATGCATGAGCCCCAGGTCCTTCATCTTGAATTCTCTTGCACTATCCTCTTTGCAAGATTTGACCAGCTTCTCATCACCTATTATAATTAAATCACTGGCGTATAATACTATAATCAATAATTTACCTTCAACCATAATATGGCAAAGCTTTGCATCTACTTCAGTTCTGGTGAAGCCCAACTTGGTGAAATAGTTGTCAATCCTAGTGTACCAAGCACGGGTTGATTATTTCAATCCATACAATGATCGCTTGATTCTGCACACATGTGACTCTCTGTTGAAGGTCTCAAATCCTTATAGCTGCTCAATGTACACCTCTTCCTCAATCACTCCATTGAGGAACGTTGTCTTCACATCCATCTCATGTATCTTCCATCTCATTTGTGCTGAAAGTGATAGAATATATCTGATTGAAGAGTACCTTGCTACTAGAGCAAAGGTCTCCTCGTAATTAATTCCCTCCACCTGAGAGAACCCTCTGGCCACAAATATGGCCTTGTGTTTCTCGACAATCCCATCCGCTGCTTACTTTACCTTATAAAGCCATCTGGAACTCAATGACTTGTTTGTTGGTCTTGGGACCTCTTCCCAAACACTATTTCTGATAATGTAGTCATACTCCTCTACCATGGCATCAACCCATATTGGTTGTTGTACTGCTTCCTCGAATGAGGATGGCTCAATCTCTACACTCTTGCTCGTCAGAGCCATGTAGTCAGTGTACCGATCTAGTGACCTCCTCTGCCTGCGCTGTGATGTGAGTGATCCCACATTCTCTCTAGCATCATGCATCAATCTGTCAACTTCTCTGGTGCACTTCCTTCCATCTCTAAAAGTCTCTGCATGAGTGGGTTCTTCCACTCTCTAATCCTTTGCATGTGGTTGCTACACATCATCCTGAGGTTCTTCCTTTGGAGCTAAAATATTCTCCTCTGCATGCAATTGAAGCTCCCTCTCAAGAGAACATCTCATGGCATTCTCTTCATTAAAATCACATCTCTATGAACCATTGTCGTCCTATGAGATGACAGGTACACTCGATAGTTGTGAGGTGTATCAATGTACCCCACAAATATGCCCAACTTAGTTGTTGGTTCTAGCTTTTTCCTTGCATCCTTGGTAACATGACAATAAAATGATGAACTAAAGATCCTGAAGTGTGCCACATCTGATTTCTTACCTGGAAAATCTTCTTTTGGTGTACTCATCTCAAGAATCCGATGAGGATTCCTGTTCTGCACATAAACAGTTGTGTTAAAAAGTGTGCAACAAGAAATGCTTATTGAGAATGCAACAAGATGATGGAGCTTAGTGGAAAGGAGTCACCTTCACTAAGTGGTCCCGCAGGCAAGTTTTGGCGCAAAGTCTATTTTTAGAATATGTCTATTTTTAGACATATGGATCTATGAGTTGCAGGATGTTGTTTATGGATGATTGGTCATGTTGGGAAAAATAGATGGACTTCTATTTTTTGGATCACAGCGGTGTGATCAGAGTCTATTTTTAGACTGCCAGGTAAAAATAGAAATAGTCAAATATTATTAGCCCTTAGTAATATTTGGACTCTAAACTTTATCTTATCCTCTTGGAGCACTTCAGTTGGAACTACAGATGTGGCACATGCAACTGCCTGAAGGAATCACGTGGTTACCTATGGGTTGACTGAGCTATTGCATGAAGGACTTCAGTTAGAACTCAAGTGATTGAGTTCTGTGGAGTTAGATGAGTAGTTAATGGAGTTGTGTTCAATTTGACTTAGTTGAACTAGTTGTATTTAGTCTAACTGGCCAATAGACTAAGTGATGAGTTGTGTGAATTAGTTATTAATTAATTCACTAATTATTAACCCATAATGCAACTGAAGAATACATCAGTTAACTCAGTGCATGGATAGTTCAGTGGAGACAAGTGTTAGAGGTAAGTGAAAGGGTGAGTTGTGACTATTAGTTGTGCATGAGATCTTGCACAAT
>APFE031440344.1:13246-42870 GCA_000404065.3 Pinus taeda
GTGTTTACAAACCACAAAGACATGCACAATTTGTTAATTCCTATTTTCCTGGATTTCTAAGAGAAAAATGAAGTTTCCTTAGATCTGTTCAATCTCAATGCATATACAACTTGTCTTTAGTGGCTTGGAAATTCTTCTCAGTTGATGATGTCATGTACGTAACACCTAATAATTTGGCTTGTCTTTTATGTTTAGCATCTTAAACTATCTTTGCAATAAATGATGTTATGGGAAAATGAATGTTTAATGTTTGTAAATAATAATGTTTTTGAAATAGGTCCTAAAATAATTTGGCCTTAGTTTCACATCTACATTTCCAGAAGATAAGAATGTAGATTTTTATGTTTTGAGAGTGCGTTGTTGTCAATGCATTCTTCTAGGAGGAATGTTGTAAGTTTTCATTGTTGTTAACTCTTAACTCTGGCATATGCTTGTCTTTTAATTCCAATAAGTTGTTGTTCTTATTTCTGTTATGACTTGGGGTAGCTTATTACTTACTGATATTTTATTCCATTGGATTGCAGATGGAAATAGTACTTACTTCTTATAGAAAATCATCAAAACAATGGTGAGCTACGTTGAATAAACCAGGTCAAGGTAAATCTGAGTTCCTGGAGTTGGTTGTAATTGTATTTGTTATTTGGTCAACATATCATTTATTATCTCAGTGAATGACTGTATTCATCAATTTATGTTTTCACTTGCCTTCTTATTCCAAAACCAAATATTTTTTAGGTGGATTGTACTTGGTGACTGTCAACATGTCCTTGTTGTTTTTGGTATAGAAAATGTTTCATTTCTCATAATTGCAATTTAATAGAGTTCCTGGAATTTATTGCAATTGTATCTATTATTTGGTTAGCACATGATTTCTTATCCCAGTGAAGGGATGTATTCATAAATTTATGTTTTCACTTGCTTCCTGATTCCAAATTCAAATATTTGTTAAGTGGATTGTTCTTTGTGACTGTCAACTTGTCCTTGTTGTATTTGGTATTGAAAACTTTTCATTTCTCGTAGTTGAAATTTAATATAGTTTTTCACTACAATAGCTTACATTTTTGGGTTTGTTTTATAATTCGTTTGTGTGGTACAAAGTGTGCAATGGTGGGCTAAGTGTCGTAAATTACTATTGATGTATATCTTTTTGTAAACTATTAAGTCTCTGTTTGTTTTCTTTCACGCTTAAAGATGTTTACATCTTGAATTCTTAATTTTTTGGTGTCTTTGATTAAAGGAAGATTTTGTCATAAACTTTGATGTGGTGGATACTTGTAGGTCTCTGTTGCAGTATACTCATTTTCAGTTCCAAAAACATTGGAGTTTAAGTGATATCATTATGTTGTTTTAAGCATTTTATTTCTTTGTGATACTTCATATATTTTTAGTATATTATGCAGAGCTAAACTATAGTTTTAATTCAGAATGTCAAACATCCTTGGCATGTTGAATTCTTGTAAATAAAAATCAAAGTCAAGGGTTTAGTTCAACTATTGTTACCAATTCTTTTGAATATATGACTAGCTCAAAGATAGAATGTGTCTGGTTTGAATCCCCACTAGATGAGGTGTGCTAGTCCTTACTAATGGGTATGAAAAAATAGTATCTTGAAATAAAAAACAGTGTATGCAATAGTATGACCATTTATTCCAACACATTGTTGGATGTTGTAACAACTGCGAACACTTTTCTAAGGGAAAATCTGGTGATTCAACTCAGATTTTATATTTAAAATAAGTATGTGTTCATATTTAACTGTGTTTCTTACATAATTTTGTTTTTTCATTTTGGTATCTTATGGTTTTGATTTATTTTGTTACCAAGAATGGCTCAGCAGGGCCAAAAACTGGGAAAAATTTAGTGCTACAGCTAGCTCGGGAGTCATTCATAGGGGTCATCTTCAACAAGGTCGTTCTTTGATGACTCCTTATCTTACTCAGAATGGTGCTAGTGGAGAAGGAAGTCCCTTTTTTGAGGCTGGAGCCTTATATGCCTTCGGACTTATACATGAAAATCATGGAGAAGAGATCAAGTAGTTTCTTCGTGAAATCTTACGCAGTGTAAATCTTGAAGTAAGTATCTCATTTATTTTCAAATACACATTATTTTATATTTGAAAATTTTATTTTCCCTATTTTTCTAGCATGCTTTTCTCTGAAGGGAGCCTTACAGATGCGTGTTGTAACTTCTATAGGTAATTCAACACAGTGCATGCTTTGGTTTTGGATTGGCAGCTTTAGTAATTGTCGATGAAGGTATTTATGAGGATATCAATAATATTCACGATTTCGATAGTGCAGTTGTTGGGGAAGCTTCAAGCATTAGCATGGGTCTCCTTACTTATGGTTGGAATGCAAGCAAAAAAGATAGTGAAATGTAAGAACCCCTCCTCTTAGGTCCACCCAAGCAACCTGCTAGTCGGGGTAAACATGCGACGACAGTGGCTGCTATAAGAGATTCAACTTACTTGGTGACCTTAAGGAAATGGAACTAATGAAACATATCAAACAAAACCATCCACATCAGCAACAACACCCTCAAGAGACATGTCATCAACTTAGACATCCTGTCCCTAAGTCCCACTGATGATTTAAGCCTTTTAACCCCTAGTCTCTCTCATTTTATGGGGATGACAACGTCTAACAACCCAAAGTTTCTCTCACAGGCCTATGTGACAGTGATTGTGGACTTTTTTTAGCAGACACGTGCCAGTGATTATGGACTTTTCTCAGCAGACCTATGCGAGCAACCCTGCGAGTTGAGCAACTTTTCTAGCCCAGAATCCTAACCTCTACCCAAAACTTGATATAACCTTTAGAATGCATCAAATACATGATAAAAATTCTGATAAATCAAAAAACAACCTTGCATCCCCAACCGTGGCTGTCATTATATCAAACACTTGGCCTCAATGAAACCTACAGGTCTAAGATATAAGACAAATCATAAATCATAGAAAGAGCTTATGAAACATAACCAAAAGGATCACCTACTTCTCCATTTAACTATTATATCACCAATTAGGCCTTGTATCCATCCATTTAACAATTACAAGTAAATACATGAAATAACCATGACATGAACCAATCATTTAACCATGCTTATAACTAGCATAAAACCATATAAATATCAGAGATATGATAACCATTAAATCCACATATAAACAAGTATAAAAGTAAGAGAACTTAACTTCTATTAACCATAGGAAAATGTGAATAGGTTCAGGACTTCCACATACCACTTGACCATAGACATGGCTGAACAAAATCTCTCTTTCAGCTAGTCACCCCCGTGCAATATTCCAAGCATGAATGTGGGATATCATAGAACAACCATTCCAAGAACAACTAAGGGAATCGAGAGGTTAAACCACCTCTACCCTCACCAAACCGTGATGACACCAAAAATGGTGCTCCGATCACAAACGAACCAAACTTGGAATGTCATCCTGAATCCATCACTATCCTTGAATAATTTTCCCTCTCCTTGTCTCTCATGCTTTACCACAATCCAATCTTGGATCACTAGGCCCCAAATCAAGACTAGTTTCTTAGACCTTACCGCAATCCAAACTTGGATCAATAGGCCCTAAATTGAGACTTATCCCTTTGTCTTTACCGTGTATCCCACCAAAAATGATCAAGGGGTTCTTAGGCTATTGGGAATGAACCTTGAGACCACCTTCACTCCAGATCCCGAAATCCATCTAGAAAAGCAAAGCCCAAAACTGAAATAAAAATCCGAACACCATGGAATCTAGAAAAATGCAAGTATAGGATGAAAAATACTATCATAACCTAGCATCACCATGCCACCGACAACAAGAGAACCATACACCAACATGTAAATCCATGCATGTCCAAACCAAGTAGAAAATCACACATGCAAAAGGCTACCTGCAAGTATTCTTGTTAAAGCTGCTTGATCCTACTCTTCTTCCTTGATCCTTGCTTTCCTTCCTTTCCCTTTCCTTGTTTTTCATTCCTTGATCCAAAGCTAGAGTGATCTAAGAAAACTCTAAGTGACAAAGAGTGAGTGGGAGAGAGAGAATAATGAGAGATCTCCAAACTTGAGCTAGAAAAAGTTTGAACTGAGAAAAGCCATGAACTGGTCCTTAGTAGCATTTTTATTAATGAGGCCTCTAATTTCTTGACTTTACATTAGAAAAAACATACATCCAGTGACTCCCACTAGGATATTTTTTCCCAACATTCAGCTTGGAAAACATGTCCCTTACCCTTATCATCACTGGTGATGATCGCCGGTGCTCTTACAAATTTAGTCTATCCCTTTGCTTGATTGACTAACTCTGGCCTACATTTAGCCAATTTTCAAGCCCTCCAAGCTCTTATTTCCTTGCATTGTTCCCTTGGTAAATTAGCCCCTATTATTTATGAATTTTCCACTATTGAATTCCACAATTCCCTAGGGTCCTTCCTCTATCTACGTGCACCACTTGTACATACTGGAATATGCTACAATGGATAGTACAATGCCTTGGAATATCCATCTCAATTGGGTAAATTGAATTATCTATGTGAAACAATTCTTGGGTTGAATTATCAGTTAACTTGTTGATCATTGAGTGTGGTCAAATTTCCACTTCCATAACTTGACCTCAACTAGTTATTCTGATAGTTAGAACTAGTTAAAATTACAATAACTCAAATTAACTTAATTAGATTGCTACAAATTAGAAATCAAACATATTGAACTGAACTCAAGCTTCTCAAAATTGAATTAACTGATTTAACTGAGTGAAAATTTCCATGTGGCCTCAATTAACTACTTCCAACATTTCTGCTCAAATAGAAATTCAAATTTTCTCTAGTTTGATCAAGGCAAAGTCAAATTGAGATTTTCTTGCTACATTTTCAATAGTTCACCCAATGAGGCCCACAAAATTTTTGTGTTTCATCTCCTAGGGTTAGGTTTTTAGATGTTTAAGGTTTTCCATTATTTCTCAACAATAAATAGGCCTTTGACCATCATTGGAACATAGTTCAGAAGGCATGTAGCTGCTACATCTCTTCTAAGATATAAGCTAATATCACCTGAGATAGTTTATTTCCATTATGCATGTAAATAATTTTCAGTACTTTATTATTAATGAATAATTGTAGTTTTGTTTTCACTGTATATTTGTGCTTCTATTCATATCTATATTTCATTTCATTCCTTCTTCAATCTAGATCAGTTGTATCATAATGGTTTTCTCTTTCTCCCATTTTTTGTGCATGTCCCCAATGAGGTTGGGGTATAAGGAGTTAAGGCTTGAAATGGTTGAACCCTTGCAAGATAATCCTTTTTAGCCCGATGACCTCCCATGGAAGAAGAAAATAAAGATGAGGGAGTTAGAGATCCTTTCAAAATATTACTTAAAGAGTCCCTCGGGTGATAAAGGAATTAAATGATGGACAATGTTTCCTAGATCCTTCGATGAATGCACACCAATGATACATCTTCATCCAACAATCACTTTGTAATCACACCTTCAGGCAGTCAAAAGGATTTTCAAATATCTTCAAGGAACACATAATTTTGGTTTATGGTATCCTAGAGATACAGATCTTACACTTCATGCATATATAGATGCAAATTGGCTAGGAAGCGTTGATGACAGAAAAATCACTAGTGGTGGTGCATTCTATATGGGTTTTAGATTAGTGTCTTGGTTCAGCAAGAAACAAATTTCAGTTGCATTATCTACAGATGAAGAAAAATATGTGGTTGTTGCATCTTGCTGCACACAACTCCTTTGGATGATGCAAGAATTGCAAGAAATTCAGATCACATGTACTCCACCCATATCTATTCTATATGACAATACAAGTGCCATCAGTATTTCAAAGAATCCAGTCATGCATTCCAAGACCAAACACACACCCATCAAATATCATTTTCTACGTGAACAAGTGCTTGAACAAAAGGTCAAATTGGAGTATTTTCCCTCCAAAGAACAGGTTGTTGATATATTCACCAAACCACTGCCTAGAGAGACATTTGAATATCTCATATAGAAGCTGGGAGTAGTTGATGCATTATCTTGATGTTAAAACTTATATGTTTAAGAGAATGGTGGTTATATGCGAGTTTCATGAAGCACAGTCGCGTACATACATTGGTTTCTGTGGATACAGTTGTGTATATGTTGGTTTGAGGAAAAGTCATGGGCCAGACTCAAGATGAAAGGGGTCTGATATGGTTAAGTGAATTATTTGCTCTGCTTGATGATGGTTACAGTCTGTGGATTTCATGTGGAAATATGTTGTCTCTCATAAGTTGTTGATAACTTGACGTATAACTTATTGATGATGATACCTTGATAACTCTTCTACTATATGAAATGATCAGATCTGGCAGTGATCATCTGGCATAGGTTCGGTGGGAGCATATACTTCTAAAAATGCATTGTTGGCATTATCTTAGAAGGTGTTGGTACATATTCACACAGTTGCTTTTTGATTCAGGTGGAATAGGTTCAGGTGGAGAACATGGTTGTTGGTCTGGATGTTGATTGATAGATGTTGCTGATGATACTTGCTAATGAATATCATGGTCTTGTTTCAGATAATTGGTCTCTGTTATATATGTCATGTATATATTTTAATGTAAAGGTCATGAAACGACCTATTTTATTACCCCACAATGCATGGGATGGATGATGTAATGTTCTTTTGACATGTATAAACAATTGGTATATCCCCACTTTGTTGGGTGGATGAGCCAAGCTTGGTATATCCCCACTTGGTTGGGAGATGGATGTATGTATGAGTCATTGGAGATAGGAAGGTCATTTATGATGTATTTATAGAGTCGTGTTCTTCTTTTAGAACATCTTTTTGCAGACCTTGCTTATATTCAGGGGGAGCATGGACTTGATCATGGAGCTCAATCAACACACTTTAGCATATCAAATAATTCAACATGTACTCAGGGGGAGCATAACCCTTTTCCCTTGATGAAAAAGGGGGAGAGTGACTTGGGGTTGCCATCAAGTCCAAAGGGGAAGATTGTTGGAATTATGACACGGATTTGGCACTATGACATAGGTGTTGTCCTTGATGGAAAATCACTCAGATAACAGGTCACAGTTCAACAAGTTAATAGCACGGAGTTACAAATCAGACTTCATAGAATGAGGAAGGAGAGGTATACCCAGGTTCACCTTGCCAAAGTAGCATATACATGTGGGTTAATAGACCAAAAGGAGCATATACGTACACACCCACTTTCACAGAATGAAACGCGCGTATATCTTGGAAAACTAAGTTTTGGTCCAAGGTATTTGGTCCATCATGTTTTGGTCCATGGTATTGGTCCAAGATATATGTTCTGAGGTATTTGGTCCAAGGTATTGATCCTAAGTGGTTTTGGTCCATGCTATTGAGTAAGGCCTAAGACTATAAAAGGAGGAGAAGATCATTAGGCAAAGGTACTCAAGTATTGAATATCTGATGAAGAGCAAGATCTAGTATAAAGGTTATTGGGTTATGCTGCATAGTTGGATCTAAACCAATGATGAACCTTAGTGCTTGATGAAGGATAAGATCTAATGATGGGTCGAGATATTAAGGCTTGAAGAGAAGTATCTTTATGTGGTTTGGTCATTTATCTCAATAACCGGTGCATGTTGTTGTCTGTAAATATAATGATCTGGTTATAACAGAAGTCTAGAATTTTTGTAATGTTTAAATCATCATTTACAGATCTATACGCAGGTTCACTTTAGAAAAGGTGCGTATACACACTAGTTTTTCACATCAAAATAGAATATACATCTTAAAATTGATTTGCAGATCTGTACGTAGGTTCACCTTGAGAAAAGAGCGTATGAACGTGAGTTCAACACATGGAAGTAGTGTATACCTCATGAAATATGTTTTAGCTACTTCTGTTTGTTATTGTAGTGTTATGGGTTCTGTCTTGGGTTCTGGTTACTATATTCTAGTTACAGGGTTCTGAAAGATCATATTGAAGGGTTGTCAAAGTGATTGATTGATTTAGTTGTGGTTGGTGCAAAGGATATTGTTTGATGCAGATATATTTGATGATTGAATGATGTTATTGATGGATCCAGTCTGAAAATTTATGAAACGTGGTCCCTGGAAGAAAAGAGAAACTTGTAGCCTTCTGTAGGCCGGCACCTACGTACTAGTAAACATATCAGCTAGTACAAGAGCTAGGGGGTTGTAGCTCCCTTCCAAGAGAAGTTGTAGAATGAGAGAAGGTTGTAGCCTTCTGCAGGTAGAAGCCTATGTACTGGTATAAGACTGCACTAGTACAAAAATTGTAAAAAGAAGTTTCTTATTAAAAAGAAGATAGAGATGATTGCAGTAGGTGATTTTCACCCACATTGGGTTTCCACCTTATATCTTGTGTTCATGTGTGTGATTGTTTGTTCTATTTTTACTGCACCTGGTTACTATTTATATGGTTCTGATGCACTGATTAAAGATCAACATATGATGAATTAACTAAATCATACGTTTGCAGGATATACGCTAGTCGCCTTAAACATAGTTACTTATACACATGAGTTCCATTAATTGAAGTACTGTATATGAATGTGAATATGGAAATGAAAAATTATTAACTTGGTAATACTAATTCACCTGCCCTCTCAGTATTATTTCCAACATAGGTGTGTGATTGAGCTTGAAAATAGAGACTTACTGTTAGAATGTTTAAAAATAGAGATTGAGTAGTTAGAGTGGGATTCGATTGATAAAAAGGAGAAAAATGTAATGTAGAGGATTGGAAGAGATGAGAGAGGATTGAGTGAAGCGAGAGTCAAGTAATAGAGTGAGGATTTCCATATTGAAACAAGGATCTTTGAAATCATTGTAATCGAGCCAAAGGGCCGAGACTCTGTAACATTCATAGTATTGATTAATTGATTCCGTGTGTGATTATATATTGATTATGTGGAAACTCTCGTTTTGCCTTTGTTTAATTGTATTTGGGGCGGAATCAAATATTTCTCTTTTTTATGCTTTATGTTATAAAACTCAGTGTTCAAAGGTTAATCAGGATTCTTAGTGTGAATAACAATGGTGGAATCTAGCATTAAATCCCAGTCATTGATCTAAAGTCCAAACAACGGTGTGATATCATGTTGACCATTGGAATATCCCGCATCGCATCGCATCACAACATTCCATCAGCAGTTGAATAGACCTCAGGCCTTAAGACCATGTGACGTGCAATCACCGATCCATTGCATCGAAAATATTTCATGGTATGTGAACGGGGCTTAAGAATTAGGAAAGTGCGATATGTGATAGCGTGATGCAATCGCTGATTAAATCACATCGCAATGATTCAAAGGTGGAAGTACCAAGTACTAGGCCCTTGCGTTATCACTTGTGGACCATCGAATCAAAGGTGTGTGATCTATGGTATAATGCTTTCAAATGGCTTTATTAATCGGTGAATAGTAGTTGTTGGGCTTATATAAAGGAAATGATTCGAATTGGATCCATAAAAAATTATCAGAGTTCTATGACTGCATCAAATCATGACAGAATTTAAAAACTTGTGAACAATGAGCTATCAGGAAGGACCTCTGGACAGTGGCAGTTTGTAGGCAGCACAGAATGATGAGGACATTAGTCAAAGCACATTGACCGAGGCCCATGGAGACTGCGCAGTGGTGCAAACTAGCAATTGGGAAATCCATATCAGGAAACAGAGGCTTTTCTAATGGAATAGCCCTGAGTGCTTAGTCATAAGGGAAGCTAGAAAATCATGGGAAAATCGCTAAAACCAAAGGCAGGTCCCGCGGTCCAAAATCAACGGAATATCAAAGGCGTTTTGGGTGGTAAGCGGGTTTGTTAGAGGACCCAGTGATGCCATACAGTGATTGACGCGTGTTCGTCGAATGAGAGAGAAAATTGTTCTCATCGTAGGCTAATGTCTGAGCAAGTCATCTGTGTGATAAGAGCGATAAATGTAGGATATGGAGGCCCCAGATCTAATGGCAGAGATTGCACTCGATGGGAAACCAAATTCGACAAAAGAGAATAAGCTTTGGCACATAAAAGTTTAAATTCTAATCTGACCGTTGAGCTGGTGGATGAATCATTTCACAAGATAACCGAAGTAACAAACTGTTTGAGGATGATGATTTGATTTGTGGAAAACCTGTGATCAGTTAAATTCTAATCTGACCGTTGAGCTGGTGGATGAATCATTTCACAAGATAACCGAAGTAACAAACTGTTTGAGGATGAGCTGGCGCTCAGTTCGTGAATGGACAAGTGGCCACCTCCCTATGAAACGTTACACAGTGGAAAAGACGCAGAGGTAGGGAATTACAAGCGGACAACAGTAGGCAATCCAAAGAGATGGAAGAGGAAGCGAACAGTCAAGGGATGAATTGGCTTTAAACCATGAACAAACGGAGAACAGAATAAGGAGAAGAAGAAGATAGTGAGATAGAGGAGACAGTGAAGCAAGAAGCAGAGAATAGAGAATCACACTGATCTGCAGATTTAAGGCAACATTGAGCAGACAAAACTAGACTTGAGAGGTTAAAGCAATCCCTGTGAGGATATTTGTCGGGAACTGAGTACTAAATTGGACTCATCTCATTAAGACCAGTGAAGTCGAGACTTGGTAAATAAGAGTCTGTGCACTCTAGTGGCTTGGGGAATCCAAGAACCACCCTACTAAGCATCATCTGTTCCAGGAGACTCAAATTGAGCTCCTCATTGTAAAAAATCTACTTAAAGACACAATAAGGAAAGGCCACCACTGAAAGCTGGACCAAGGACGTAGCCTAGGAGGATTGGGTGAACTCCTTATTAAATTGTTGTGTTTTTCAATTTTCTTAGTGTGTTTCTCTTACTGTTTCCAGTGTCTGTGTATTTTGCAATGTTATCAATCCGTTGCCTAAGATAACATAGACACACACCAGCACATAAGTCTCTAATACCTTCATTAATTAATTAACTAAGATCACTCACAAGTGATTTTTAGATCAGGTGGTATCAGAGCTCTAGGTTGTTAAGGTTAGACAAGCTTGTGTTGGATTTAACTATTGAATGCTATTTAGATCAAAGCTCAAATTAGGAGAAGGAGAGTTGGTCGAAACTAATCCTGAAATTGGGAGAGTCTATCCTCAGAAGACAATGTCAGAGGAAGGTTCTGTGGGGCTAGACCCTAAATTCATAGATAGTTTCCTAGCCATAAGGTCCATGGTAGAGGAAATGTATAAGGACTTTAGAAAACATAAGGATGAAGATTCATCAAGCTCCAAACAAGATAAAGGAGAAGAAGAGTCTCTCCTCCATGACCACACAAAAGGAAAAGGGAAAGAAGAAAGCTTTCTCACACCTCCTAATAGCCCTGAACATAAAAAGAAGGCATCTTTGATTAAACTAGATGTTAAGTTTGGTTTACCTATATATGATGGAGAGTTGAATGCAGAAAAGCTGGAAAATTGGATTAGACAAATTGATGTTTATTGCAAAGTATCAATTCAGAAAAGAGAAAGATTCACCACGCCTTGGAGGCACTGCCTTGGTTTGGTGGGAAGTTAGGACCCAAGCTGGCATGAAGAGACATGGTAAGACTATTTCTGTCTAGAGTGAATTTGTTTCTGCAATTAAAAATTAGTTCTATCCATTGGCCTACATGCAGCAAGCCATGATGAGCTGGAAAACTCTTCGACAATTGAAAGGGCTAAGTGTACAAGGTTACACCCAAGAATTTAGAAAGAGAGCATTGATTCTAGGAATCTCACTAGACTCACTTGAGACTCTGTTGAAGTACATCATTGGTCTACATATCTACATGAGGCACACTATCCTCATGTTTAATCCCACTAGTATAGATGAGGTATCTGTTCAAGCTACTCATCTAGAAGCTAGAGGAAAGAATGGAAATCCAGAAGTTGGGGGATCATCCCAACCCACTGCAAGCAAGAATAAGGAGAAAAGAAAGCAGAAATGGAAAGCAAGGAAGGCCAACATTGCACAAAAAAGAAAGGCTTCATGCACTCACTGTAAGAAGGATGGGCATGATGATGAGAACTGTTGGAATTTGCATCCAGAGCTGAGACCTAAGAAGTTTGAGGGAAAGAAGAAGAAGACTGTTGCAACTATTCAGAAAGATTTGAGGTTGGACTCAAGAGATGAAACAACCATTGCAACCACAGGTATAAAAGCTAAGAATTTTGAAGCATCTACTATTAATTCTACACAATCTACTATTGATGAAGAAAATGAGAGAAAAAGACATGAGCTTTTACATATTCGAGTTATTTCCAAACATCAAAAGATTGATAGTTTGTTTGATAGTGGCTCACAAGTAAACTTAATTTCTGAAGCAATTGTAAAGAAGTTGGGATTACTGACTACACCTCACAAGAATCCATACCCATTAGGATGGTTAAATGATAAAGCACAACTACAAGTGACTAGGTAGTGCAAACTTAAGTTTTCTTTTGGGTCAGCATTTGTAGATGAGGTTGAGTTAGACATAGTTCCTTTGGATATATGTGGATTTGTTTTAGGAAGTCCTTAGTTGTATGATAGAAAAGCTATTTTCTATAGAGATGAGAACAAGTATCTACTTGTTAAATATAGAATTGAATACTTTGTAAGAGCTCATAATCTCAAGAATAATTATACTCTCATAAACCCAGGGAAGATGAAACAAATCATAAATTCATGCAAACAATTTTTACTGATGGTTGTAAATGAAAAGAAACCTAATAAAACCAATGTATTTAAGGGATGTGATGCTAAAAAATAAGCTGATTTAGAAAAGGTTGTTTTAGAGTATGATATCTTGTTTCAAGAACCTAAAGGTCTACCACCCAAAAAGGAAATAGTGCATGAAATTAATTTGCAACAAGATTCTCCATTGCCTAACATTGGACTGTACAAGATGTCCACTTTAGAGAATGCAGAAATCAAGAAGCAGGTGCAGGAGTTGCTCGAGAAGGGGTTCATCAGACCTAGCACATCACCATGTGGGTCACCAATCATTCTGGTGAGAAGGAAAGATGGCTCGTGGAGAATGTGCATTGATTACCGAGCAATGAATAAGATAACAATAAAAATTTGTTATCCCCTTCCTCGCATAGATGATTTATTAGATCAATTGAAAGACGTTTATTTTTCCAAGTTAGACTTGCATAGTGGATATCATCAGGTCAGAGTTGCAGAACAAGATGCATGGAAGACTGCTTTCAAAACAAAGCAAGGATTATATGAGTGGCTGTTTATGCCTTTTGGCTTAACTAATGCTCCTACTACTTTCATGAGAATAATGAATGATGTATTCAAACCTTTTCTTGATGACTTTGTTATTGTGTATCTAGATGACATTCTAATATTTAGCAAAACACGGGAAGAACATTTAAAGCATGTTAAGCAGACACTAAATGTTTTGAAAAGAGAAAAACTTCATGTTAAACTCTCAAAATGTGAATTTGCAAAACATCTTTGAATTATTTGGGACATATAGTGGGGGTGGTGAATTGAATATAAATCCCTCTAAGTGGCAGTCATTGTAAACTAGCCTAAACCCAAATCTGCTACAGAAGTTAGGAGCTTCTTAGGAGCAACACAATATTGGAGAAAGTTCATTTCTAACTTTTCCTTAATTTCAACTCCCTTACATTATTTAACGGGATTGAACAAGGTGTTTTAGTGGGGAGGCAAACAGCAGAAAGCGTTCGACACCTTGAAAGAAAAGATTAGTACAGAACTAGTACTAGCACTGCCTGAACTTCAAAGACCATTTAAGATCCAAACAGATTCCAGTGACTATGCCATGGGAACAATGTTGACACAGCACAGTAAACCCATATGTTATCATTCTAAGACATTTAATTTTGCAGTAGTTAACTATCCCACATATGATAAAGAATTGCATTAGTACAGAGTGTGAAAAAGTGGAAATATTACTTAATGGGGAAGGAGACAGTAATACATACTGATCATCAACCACTTCAATATCTACACTCCCAAGAAAAGTGATGTGGACAAGGCAACTAGGTCCATTGAACAAATCCAAGAGATCCACCAGGCAGTATAGGAACAACTAGAAAAGAGCCAAGCCAAATACAAGGCAAGGCATGATAAGCATCGAATGGAGCATAGTTTCCAAGTTGGTGATCAAGTCTGGTTGTATATCAGCAAGGACAGGATGTAAGGTGAAGGTAAAAAGCTAAAGCCTATAAGGTATGGACCTTTCAAGATACTTGAGATAATTAGTGAGAATGCTTTTCACCTTGATCTACCAGCTTACATGCGCATCTACTCAGTCATGAATGCAGATTGCTTGAGATTTTTTGAACCCTCACTAATTGACGATCCTAAAGAACAAAGTCAATTGCCTTCTATTGATGACCTGTTACCTGAATATCTTAATGAATTGTAGGAAGACACAGTTTTGGATAGGAAGGTGAGAACGATGTGCAGGGGAGATGTTGAGTACCTTAGAGTTGGGCTCAAGGGTTCATAGCCAAGTAGTGCAAAGTGGATAGATATTGGACAAGTGAGACAATTGTACCCTCACTTAGTCGATGATTGAAAACCAACTTTTGGTGGTACAAAAGCTTGTCAGTGGGAAGGTCGTGATCCTAATTGGATCCATGAAAAATTATCAAAGTTCTATGACTGCATCAAGTCATTACAGATTTCAAAAACTTGTGAACAATGAGCTATTAGGAAGGACCTCTAGACAGTGGCAGTTTGTAGCCAGCATGGAATGACAAGGACCTCAGTCAAAGCATGCTGATTGAGGCCCAAGGAGACTACGCAGTGGCGCATACTAGCAATTGGGAAATCCAGATCAAGAAACATAGGTTGTTTATCGTGCATCGCTAGGAAAAACCCTTCGAAATGGAATAGCCCTGAGCGCTCGATCATAAGGGAAGCTAGAAAACCATGAGAAAGCACTAAAACCGAAAGTGGGTCCTGTGCTCCAAACCGGTGGAATATCGGAGGTGTTTCGGGTGGTAAGTGGGTTTGTCAGAGGACCCAACGATGCCATACAGTGATTGACGCGTATCCAGAAGATGAGAGAGAAAACTACTCTCATCGTGGGCTAACGTCTGAGCAAGTCATTCGTGTGATAAGAACGATAACCATAGGATCTGGAGGCCCCAGATCTAATGGCGGAGATTGCACCCAATGGGAAACTAGATTCGACGGAAGAGAATAAGCTTTGACACGTAAAAGTTTGAAGTTCGATTTGACTGCTTAGTTGGTGGATGAATCATTTCACAGGATAACTGAAGTAACGAACCGTTCGAGGATGAGCTGGTGCTCAGTTCATGAAGGGACAAGTGGCCACCTCCCTATGAAATGTTACACAGTGGCGAAGACACAGAGGCAGGGAATTCTAAGAGGACAGTAGCAGGCGATTTGAAGAGATGGAAGAGGAAGCGAATAGTCAAGGGACATATTAGCTTTAAGCTATGAACAAACAGAGAATAGAAGAAGAAGATAGTGGAGCAATAAGCAAAGAACAGAGAATCGAGTTGACCTGCAAAGTTAAGGCAGCATCAAGCAGATAGAACTAGACTTGAGAGGTTCAAGCAATCCCTGTGAGGATAGCTGTCGGGAACTGAGTACCAAATTGGACTCGTCCAATTAAAACCAGTGAGGTCGAGACTTGTTAAGGAAGATTCTACACACTCTAGTGGCTTGGGGAATCCAAGAACTACCCTACTAAGCATAATCTATTCCAGGAGGCTCAAATTGAGCTCCTCATTGTAAAAACTTTGGTTAGAGATACAATAAGGGAAGGCCACCACTAAAAGTTGGACCAGAGATGTAGCCCAGGAGGATTGGGTGAACTCCTTATTAAATTTTTTTGTTTTTGCATTTTCTTATTGTGTTTCTCTTACTATTTTCCAGTGTTTGTGCATTTTACAATCTTATCAATCCATTGCCTAAGATAACATAGACACACACCAACACATGAGTCTGTAATACCTTCATTAATTAATTAACTAAGATCACTCAAAAGTGATTTTCAGATTAGGAAATCAGAGCGGTGAAGCAAAAGGCCTGAATATAAGGGAGAAAGGAATGTGGGGTCGATTGTTGATATTTATCAAAACAATTTAGACTTGCGTCAAAGTGCAACAATTTTCGCTCTCACAAAGAGTAACCAAAAATGAAATGGAAGCTAAGATGGATGGTTTGAATAATATCTTAAAATTATACATGGAACGACTAGAGAATGACATGAAAGCTAATATGGAATGACATGAAATACAATATGGAATATTTTAAGAATGGTTTAAAAGAAGACATGGAAGGTTTCAAGGAAGGTTTGACAAGGTTGCTACAAGAAATGCTTCCTAATGGCGAATAGGTATTAGATGAAACTCACGATAAAGAAAAAGAAATGTTAATCATGATTTCATAAACTCTAAGATTGGATCGAAGACCCACCATGTTCCAAAGATTGATATGAGGAAGCTTGATAGTAAGGATCCCGTACTATGGATACTACAGATGGAGCAATATTTCGATCTCCATAATGTGAAAAATACACAAAAGGTACACATTGCAACTTTATATTTGGAATCCAATCAGTTTGTATGGTATCGATGGTTTTTCTCTCATAAAAAATTGTCGGTTGGTCGATTTTTATAGAGGAAATGATGGCACATTACAAGGATACAAAGAGAAACACCTTCTTTAGTCAATTGATAAATATCAAACAAAAGGGTTCAATGATGGAGAACATTGAGGACTTCCAAAAATTGAATTTCCATAGGAGCATAGGATTGATGTGTTCATAGGGACTTTAAAGGATAACATACAACATGATGTTTTCCTTTTGGAACCCGATTCATTGGAAAAGGCATTCAGGTTGGCAAGAAAAATTGAAAACAAAATTATGGCAAGAAAGAAGCCTACCACTCACAACCATAAAGATGGAATTGTTGCTATCCCTAGCCTTCCAGAACCTACAAGGTTGACACCACAACATTTGTAAGAAAAAAGATCAAAAGGCTTTGTTATAGTTGTGATAGAAAATACACTAAAGGTCATAAGTGTGACGAGAAGAAATTATTTTACATAAATTGTGAAGAAAAGGACGAAAATGAACAAGAAATGTCAAAAGAAGAGGATATACACCAAGAACCAACCCTAGAGGAAGAAGAAATGAATTTGACCATATATTGTAATTCATTGGTATGAATTACCACTCCTCAAACTCTTAAGATAGAAGGACATATCAAGAATAAAAAGGAAATAGTGTTGATTGATTTTAGTAGTACCCAGAATTTTATTCATTGTAAGATATCCAAAGAATTGAATTTCTTCCTATATCCTCCACCAGAGTGTCAAGTGATGGTTGCGAATGGTGGAACCATAAATTGCTCTGGAAAGTTGTTATAGCTCCAAATCTCACTATTATTGTTTGCGATGCTGCACTCATGGCCTAGGGCAACCCCTCCTTCCAGACCTGGTCCTAAATTTAAAAAACAGTGTTTTATTCCATGTACATGACATTGCCCTGAGTTAAACGTGTGTATACGCGGGTCCATATATACCCAACCCGTGTATATGTATTAAAACAATTAAAAAAAAAAAAACTCCTTATTTTCGGGCAGAGATCGCGGGTTTTACCTGCTGATCACTTGTTAGTGCCCGTGGCCCCAATTGTTCCCAACCAATTCCTAACTAAAAAACTACTTTGGAATTGGTATAAAAAGACATCAAAGGGAAGGCCTAAAGGGAGGAAAGAAGAGAGAGAAAG
Source organism: Pinus taeda (assembly GCA_000404065.3). Taxonomy (NCBI): domain Eukaryota; kingdom Viridiplantae; phylum Streptophyta; class Pinopsida; order Pinales; family Pinaceae; genus Pinus; species Pinus taeda. The sequence goes on from APFE031440344.1 coordinate 30,989, forward strand.
GTTATTATACTGAGATTTTCCCCTAACCAGGTCTGAAGACCCTTGTGCCTTCTGCAATTCCCCCATTTTTACATGAAACCCTTGTTTCCTTGTGATTTGATGTTCATCCCTTAGTTATGACATCATGGAGTGAGTTTTGGAAGGAGATATGCTAGAGGCTTGAGGCGGGACGGATCCGGAAGGAAGCTGTGCTTCAAGCCTGCGAAAGGCTGTTCAGGTGATATTACTCCTTTTGTACTTTCTATTTGTCTATAATAAAGAAACACGTCTTGATTCCCGATATGCTTCTTCTTTATGTTCATGATGTTCATGTTTGAATTTCATGTATGAATGGATGTTTAAAAGTTCATAACTAACTTCCTTCTTTTATAACATAAAGATGATTTTTGTATAAGTCTTTGTCCATATATTGTTGCATTCTTTGGAATTGTTGGTTTTGCAGGGCAGAGGAGCGAAGGGGACGTGAAGAAGGGTTTGGATCCTTGAGGAACTACCCGAACGTAGGACCTGAGGTAAGTCCTTCTTACTTTAGAATTATCTTTTGCTAGCATAATGGCTGTGTGTATGCATATTTCTTTGTTTAGACAACTTTTAGTCTGGTAGGGTTCCACCCAAAAGCCCTAGGGGATTAAATCCCTCAATAGAATTGGCGACTCCGCTGGGGACAACACTCTTGCTGTTCCTAGTTTGGGTGTTCGTCAAGCCTATCAGGGCTCAGTTGCTTGCTGATTTACTGTTACTGTCTAATTTGTTCTTTACTTCTGAGTTTTGCCAGTTTCTTCAGTTTGTTTTTTATTTTTCTTGAAATATTATATATACGCCTTTTTCCTTAGTTACAGAAGCATATCAATGCTTGTTTCCTGAAGCAAACCCCCGTATACGCAGGTTTCCTCAGGCACAGTAGTGTATGCATGCAATCTGCACTAAGTACAGTCGCGTATATCTTGCAACTTTCAGGATTTATAAATTTTTGGGTCTCTGAAGTTTCTCTGGTATTTTGAGTCGGTTTGAAACAGTCATTTTTGTCAGTATCAGTTGTTTGTGTTACAGCAAGCGTCTTACTCCGATTTCTCTCTGATTATAAGGAGTATTGGTCTTGTTTTGTGTTTGCAAGCGTCATCATCTTTTTGCTAAAAACATGCAAGATTGCTTGATTGGAATCTTGGCTGCTCTGAGTTATCAGAGCAGAAAGATTGTTATCAATCTTTGTGTTTGAACTTTGCTTTTTGGTGACTTTTTTGTTTGCTTAACGAAATCTCTTTTTATGACCATTTACTTCTTTGTTTCATCAAAGTTGTCATTTGATACTTTCTTGAAATTTCATTTTTGATCTTTTCTGGTCTTTGTTACCAAAGCTTTCCTTGTTGCTTTCAGTTGTTTAAAAGCCTTTTTGAACACATTTTTTTTCGTTGAGTTTTCATTTTTTGTAGAGTGTCAACTTGCAATAGTGTTTCTTTCTTATTGTTTCAATCGCAAAGATTCAGTTTTGTTGAAAGCATTTTCGAAAAGACTTTCTTGTTGCTACTTTGAAGAGAACTTGTTGAAAATTTTTTGTTTTTCTTTCTTGAACTTGTTTTTCATTTGGTTTCCTTTTGATGAGTGAAAGTGCTTTATGTTATCTTGAGTTTTGTTTTTAGTATTTAGACGAAATGAATTGTAGCATCTCATATTCCATCTAAGTATTGTAAGTGGCAAAAGAAAATTTGATAAGAAAAGCAACTTTCACTTCTTGTTTTAGAGTAGTTTTCAATCTTGCATCAAGCATTTAGTTCTTGCATTAGGATAGATTTGCATCTCTTTAAGCATAAATAGTTTTGTTAACTTTTGAGTGTGAAGTGTGAATGGAAATAAAAGAAAAGAAAAGTTTGTTTCATTAGAAGTTTCCTTTCGAACCCTGTAGAAATTACTCTTCATCGAAAAACAATGACAAAGTGCACATGCATTAGTTAGGTTTTATTATTTCTTTTGCGTCAAAAAACACCACTAGTTTCACTGCCATCATCCTTTGACTTAAAGAACAACCCTTAAAATCAAGCGCTAACTAAATCAACTCAGAACAAATTTTTCTTTTAAGTTAAATACACAAACAAGTTTTAGGATTTTAAACGGCCTTGATTAGGCGAGTGGAGAGTTAACGTCTCCAAGGCCATATTAAACGTCAAACATAGGAGTCTGATTAACGAGAGAAAATCCAATAGCGTTAGGAAGACAAAGAAAGCTCTGGATTTGGGAGTTAAATCACGAGGGTCTGTAAAGACAGGGAAGAGAGACACCCCTATCCTACATTGTCCGAACTTACCTCACGACTATTCCGCCTGGCTTTTGCGATGAGTTGGTATCCATAGTTTGCTTCTCCTAGGGAACTACAATAGGTGGCTATAGAGGGGAATCCCATGGCACCTGAGGTCGATGTTGTATCACTCTCAACAGCACTACTGGAGGGCACCCTTGCGAAGCTTGGGGGCTTGCACCGGCGTAGACTGTTGTTAGGAGGTCAGTGTAACTTCCTTTGATACCTTCACTGATAGGCCTGGGCCCTCATCATCCCAGACTATCTTCGGAAGGCCCTTTATTTTCCACTTTCTCGTATTTTGGTGTCCGGTCCTAATCACCCGGAGTGGAAATACTTGGAAGTTGTTTGACTCGCTGTATCTTTAGGGACTTTATAGTGGGTGTTATGTGCTCTTAGTTGGCCTAGCTTTAAATTTTTTGAGTCTTTAATTAGATTTTAAACAAAGAATTCAAAGTGGCTGACCGATCTCCTATACGGTCTCGAATACTTCGTGGTCTCTCACCACCGAGTTTAGAGCCTTCTCCGAGAAGGCCCAGAGGTAATAATACCGGTGGGTTTCATCCCACTGTAATTGACGCATCAGGGATTGATCCTCCCTTCAGGGGCATTAGTATTGAAGCAAGACCTAGTACTTCTGTAGAACAAGAGAGGAACACTCCAGTTCTTTCTCAAGTTTTCTTACAAGCGAAGGATAATATTGAGGTAGAAGAACTTTCAGAGTCATTGGCGGCTCTGAATTCTCCTCTATCATCCAGTCATCCACACGTATTGCAATACGTTGGGACTTCGACGCATAGACCGTCAAGTTCAGGTTATGCTATGTGCTTACCTTCAATGACCACTACTGGAAGAATGGCTTCTACAAGTGCTACGCCTATATAGACTCCTATATCTGTACAAGGGGGTGGAACTATTTCCATCCCCTCCATCTCTTTATTCATATATTTTGCTAGCACATATTTTGTTGGGTCTACCTCCATTCTGTCCATGAGTGGAAATTCCCAAACAAATTCTTTTGGTTCTGGGTACTTCCCATTTGGCGCCCATTCACAGGGCATTCTTTCAGCCCCGTTCGGGGCCCCCACACCCATGATGACTAGGTCGGCTTCGTTCCAAGGTTTTCCATTCGGAAGTGGTCATATACCACATTCCAACCCTACGATAAGATCTATACTTTTTTCTTCGGTAGGACAAAGAAACAATCCTTTCAAAGGTTGGAATAACCCTGGGCTTAGTAGTGCCGGAACTGGGAATCCATTCTTCGGCCAATATGGGAACAGGCTGTATACCACGGTTAGTTCATTCCAAAGTATTCCTCCCCTAGCTATCGCTTGGAATCCATATCAGGGGTTGTCAACTCCTTACAATCCTTTAGGAGGAAACTTTGTTGGGTATGGTGGATATACGGCTGGAGTTGGTCAAACTCCGAATGTTGCTCGGTCACAAGGCTTGCCTTTTGGTTCAACGAGTTCTACTGGTTACTTTCGGTAGCCTGGTGCCTCCCAAAATCCAGCACAATCTTTTCAGAGCTTCGAGAGTGTCGCCCAGTCAGGGTGGAATCCCCAAGCTCCTCCTAGACTTCCGTTTCTAGCAATGTTGAACTTGCCAGACCTCACTAAGTTAACTAATGACCCAATCAAGTATAATCCAGCCTGGTCTCCAGTCCCAACTAAACTCCCTTCGGATATTCCAAAATTCGAAGGGAAGAGTGGTGAGGATCCGGGCGACCACGTAACCACGTTCCACTTATGGTGCTCATCGAACTCCCTGATCGACAACTTGGTTAGGTTGAGATTATTTCAATGCACCTTGACTAGCAACATGGCTAAGTGGTATATAGAGTTGCCTGGGGGTAGATTTACATCATTCGCCGACTTAGCCAATATATTCTTGAACCATTTTCAGTTGCCTGTCCGGTATGATGCTGAAACTGAACTACTGGCCACTTTTTGTCAGGATAGGGCAACTCACATTTTCGATCACATTCAGGAATTGAGATGGAGAAAGAGGCTCATTAAAGTCGATATCCCTCCAGGTTTCCGTCTCAAGTGGTTCTTGAAGTCTTTGATACCTGAGATCTCCAAAGATTTCTCCATGTCTGGGGTCTATTCCGAGGAGCAAGCCATTTTTAGGGCCCAACAATTAGAATTGATCTACTCTCAATATGGGATCCTAGAGAAGTACTTGCCAGATGCTCCTAGGTCTAAGGTTGACGTAGCTAAGCTGAAGCCAGGTCCCCATGCGGATGGTATTGTTGGGTCAGTAGACACAAATATGGTGAACTTGTTGAATCAATTGCAACAATTGTCTTTACAAACTGCTTCTAACAACCAAGTCACATCGTCTAACCCTTTCGCTTCCCAAACTTCTTCGATTAATGTCGTCCAATCTGAAAACCCCAAAGGAAGTCAAAATTCCAATGGGAAAAAGAAAGGGACGAACCAAGATGGGAAGCCTGATGCAAATAAATCCGGCAATGATGGTGATGGAGGTAGAAATGAGTCGAAAAAGAAAGTCAAGTTTCCATGCAAGTTATGCAGTGGAGACCATTTAACTCATCTTTGCCCCAAGATTGAAGACGCTCAATGTTTGTTAGGGTAGCAAGGGACTTCTAGTTCCCAAGCTGTGTTGACCAACCCTTTCCCCCAAGGGCAACAATTTCTTGCTGGCACGAGTTCAAACCCTGGAACCTCTGCAGGGGGCAACCAGGAAGGGGACAAGTCGTCAAATGTTTTCATGATAGGTTCTCACGGTAATGTGGCCACACGATCACACGATTATGCTGAAGGTGAAACTTCCAATGGTAAGTCAGTTCCCGAAACTAACAACCCACTTCATATTGAGCGACCTTCTGTTGAGACTATACCATGGGTGCCGAAAGGTTCCGCTAAATGTACAACTATCAACCCTAATATTACGGCAGCCCAGAATTACTCCATTGTGGGGGGTCTGGCTCAGAGTCCATGTGCTATGTCCGCTTTAGAGGTTCTCAAGTCGTGTCCTGCTCAAATAGGTGCCTTGCTATCGGCAATGGGGGCAGTGGATCCAAGTAATTCCTTAGCTCTCACTTTTGATATGAGTAATGTCAAAAAGAGACTTCCTCATCACATGGCTTTCCAGATAAAGTCTACCTACCAGAAAACGAATATTTTTCGGACGGTTATAGATGAGGGAGCTTCCACGTGCGTCATGTCTATGTCATGTTGGAAGGCCATTGGATCACCGTCCGTTGTTCCTTCACCAACCCTCTTGACAGCGTTTGATGGTCATTCTCATAGGCCATACGGGATTATCCCAGCATTTCCTATATGTGTTGGAGGGAAGGTCGTTAATATTGAGGTAGAAGTTGTAGATGCTAACCTAGACTACAATCTCCTCTTAGGAAGGAACTGGGTATACGAAATGGATGCCGTTGTTTCGACTCTGTTTCGTGTCATTTTCTTTCCTCATGAGGGGAAAATCGTTAAGGTTGATCAATTGGATTATTCTCCAGCCAATCCTCAAGCAACTTCGGACTCTTCTGTTCCCTTAGTAGATAAACCCCCGTTCCCCTACTCAGAATTTAGGAGTCGGGATGTACTCTTCATTGATGGGTATGTTTGATTTTCCCCCTCCTACGGCTAGAATAGATACAATTTCATCCTCCATGGACCCTTTATGGAGAGAGTTTGTTCAAACTCCTTATTCTTCAGATCTTGGAACCTTAGCTTCATCTGTGACCACATCGGATGAAGATAAGGCAGGTGGAATAGAATCTTTTATGTCTGTAGTAGAACCTAGTTGTGAATCTATCTATAGCTCTGAAGACAACCATCCTACTCCTTCCTCTGGGAAAGAGATAGATGGTGATGTGGCTCATTCTCGGACCCTTGATTCCACTTATGCATCGGATTGCTCAGACATTGTTTTTCCATCGGATGAAGCGATATTCGAAGCAATGACGGTTGTAGATCAAACTTTGGAAAATTTACATCGTCGGTCATATCTTTATTCCCCTGTGCATGAGGTCGAATTTTGGTCCTCGAGTCCGACTAGCGATGTTTGTATGGTCCCTTTGGCTCCAACATAGTTATTTTCCGAAGGAAGTATATTGATTGGTTCGATCATAGTACCTATAAACATCTCTAGGAGTAAGTTGGCGGAGCCCCCTGATGGGCTCTGCCTCAAGAAGTACTTTGCTTAGTTTTGGCCGAGCAATGGCTTCTTTGTATATTATGTATATTTGTACATATATCATCGAGAGTTTTGTGATGCCAACACTTTTTGGTCTACTGTTGCAGGTGTTGATGGATGACTTGGTCTATTTTGGGTTCGCCGATGGTGCTAGTCGGCACACTCGAATTCTCGCTTCCGCAGCTTGTGTACTTTATTATCCAACTGGTCAGTTGATGGTATCAAGAGGCGTATGCATTGGTCCTGTTTCGAATAATATGGCTGAGTATACTGCTGTTATTAATTTACTATCCAAGGCAATCTCTTATGGGATTGACTCATTGGTAGTGTATCTCGATTCTCAATTGATAGTGTCTCAATTAAATAACATTTATCAGGTAAGGGATCCATGTTTATATCGCCAGTATTTAAGATTGAGGTTGTTGCAAAGATTATTTGTTTATATTAATTATTTGCACATTCCAAGATCTCATAATTGGTTAGCTAATTCTATCGCTAATCAAGCATTGGACTGGCACATCAATCATTCATCATAAAATCAAAGCATCAAAAAGTCAAACTGTATATATATATATATATATATCATCATAAAAGTATCTTGAATGTACATATGTTGTCCAAAAATATACAAAATTGGGACTCAAATTCCCATAATCATATCTGACATATCTAATGCCCCGGCTTAGGATGAGCGGCCAAGTAGTTAACTATCGCATTGGCTACACAGCGGAAAGTGCAAACCCAGTCATGTGGCATGCGAACCACATGATGCTACATATCCTCTGAAAGGTCCTCTATAGTATCCATCAGTACTCGATAGCTCAGTCTCGTCAGGTGTCGCTGGACGTTGTGTAGAGTCCGCTCCGTCTCAGCAGCCGCCTCTTCGGCACCTCGGCCGCGTCGTCTGTGCCGTGGGAGTCCATCTGGTCATACTGGCCCAATGTCTGCATCATGATCATCATATTAGGCATTTGAATCTCACCAAAAAATATTTTTCAAAATGCATAATTATATTTGAAAAAAAAAAAAAAAAACATAAAATAAAAAAAAAAATTCTTACCAATCTCGCTCCACGCCGCATCTGGCGGTAATGCTAGGTTAGGATCTCCTCGGAAATCTAGCCCGGCATAGGGGTATTTTTCTATGGCGATGATCTGCTGATCCCACCAGGTGAAGAAATCATCGTCGAATGCAGTCCTAGGAACCTCCCTAGCCCCTAGACGTTTCATCAGATCAACCCACTGACCCATGCGTGGATCACATGGGGTGCTAATGGAAACTGCTACCCTAGGGCGGAGTGCGGGAATCCTCTGGAAGAAGAAGGTGCACAAAATAGTCCCGTAGCCGAAGTTTTTGGTCTGTCCCCTCTTAATAGAAGTGAGCTGGCTCTTCATGCTTGCCAGAAGAGGAGTAAACCAGTCAAACACTGTGGTGAGACAATCCACTACCACGCTCATGTTGAGCCGTGATGCCTGATGTAGTGAGGATGATCCATTCACTCGAGCTATGGTGAACAGGATGATCCTTAGTGATAAACTCTCCACGCGTGCAATGGAGATCTGGCTCCCAACTTTGTTGGGATGTCCTGGGCAATATATCTATACATAGTCCTCTATGGTGAGGCTACTCCGTGTCCTGCCCCGGGACTGTACTACCTCTCCCCTTCGGGAAAGGCCCATGATAAAATATATATCCTCCACTTCCACTCTGAGTGGCATCTGATCTATCATAAAGGCTTCCTCATCGACATTCCAATAGTCAATGAGTAATTCAAGCAATCGCACATTGGCTTTCATGTTCAGCAGTTTGAAGAATTTGAGCAAACTGCATCCTCTTAAAGCATCCAAGGCTTGAGGATCATTCATAACTTCATTATAAACTGCTGCATGTTCTATTTCATGCCATGTGATCAGCATCCTGAAAAGAAATTGAAGTTTCAACCGTTAGTTTTTATTAAAATTAGCTCACGACGTGTATGTGGTTTACTGTATACACAATCGCGTATAGGGCCCGCGTATATGCGGGTTTCATATTATCAATCCGCGTATACGCCGCGGCGAAATTTTGATCAATAGTTCAACGGTGAAACATCAATGGAAAATATTAAAACTAATCACAATGAATTGCAAGCTAAGTGTAAGGGTTACCTGGAAGATTTTGAGGAATTTGAACGGTCAAATTTGACGCAAGGCAAATTTGCTCCTTTTGCTCCAAATATTTTCTCTCCAACTCACACGGTAACAATGGTGAGTCCAAAATCCTTTTTATAAGTTTTGAAAATGCAAATTTTTTTCAAAACTTCATTTTGTTTGGTTTCATGTGACTTTTAACTTGGGAGCTTGGAGTGTCGAGATTGGTTTGCTTTTCAGGACATTTTGGACATTTTTCGACTTTTTCGAGATGGTTCCATGACTGTTGACCCATCATGGCAGGTATCATTTTTTCACTGGCATATAGGTTAGGGACATCACTTTTCCGTTGCATCATGCATAGTAGCCTTCATCTTTCAATACATTTGCCGTAGGGTCGATCCCATCGTGTTATGGTTCATAATCCATCTTCACTCACCGATTTGTAAAATCATGACACGATGGTAGAGCCATCCTTCACATGGGCATCGTAGTTAGCACCTCACTGAAATTTGTTGCCCATGCTGATTCAATTTGAGTAGGCTCGGGAGTCCTCCATAGTCCTACCATGACTTGTGCGTTGAAGACTCATTCCTCTTAGCTTCTTCACTTTGTTCTGGCATTATACCCTAGAGGCTCCTCTGTGTTGAGTTGTACTACTGCATTGCATGATTGACCATTTGCAGCTTTTGGCCTAGAGCTGACTTCACTTGGACTCGTGTTTAAGCCAACTTTTGACCATGACATCTGCAAAATCAACCTTGCATACCTTTTACTTCTGCAACTTGACAGTCCTTGACCCGTGGAAGGAACACACCTTTGAGTGTCACTGACCAGTTTTCGCCTCCCTGCATTGAGCATAGGAATGTTCCACTCCCAGGAACTAGATCATTTGTTTCATTGACACTCGTTCTTTCCACTGTACCATAACATTCTTTTATTATTTTTCAAGCTTAACAAAAAAAGACAAAAAAATTAAATATTCCAAAAAGAGCGGGAATGGGACAGTATTTCCATCTATTATTGGCAGCTAGAGTCAGTCATGTCACCCTTGAATAAAGCACTCAAAAGCAAAGTCTCCTCCGCTTGGGTGGGATTTAGTTTGACTTAGGTAAGCCTTAACCTTTGTTATTGAGTCAGTTCTACCCCGATTGGTTAACTCTTCCAATCATATGGAGGGTTTGTTCGTGCCTCCTGCATGATGAACTTATACAGATTCATCATATGCTTCCATAGTCACATTAAGTCGTGCTTTTGTTCAAGGGAATTTAGCCTGAGTCGGCCTCTCTGCGGTGTCCCTTGACTCATCTTTCAGTTGGCCATCTCGGTTGTCAGTGTCATGTCTATCATCACATCAGTTATATCGGTCCTTTACTCGTGCCGGTTTGAGAAGGTCCCCATTGACTTCTTGTTGGCGGGTCTTGTCCTTATCGACAACGACAGCTTGCTCTAAGGGCAGGCCTAGAGCTGCACCCTGGCCCTATTTTCATTATTGATAGGTTACCTTGTGCTCAACATCGATCAGTATCATGGGCCTTTGAATGAGTGGTTTCCCTTGTGTTTGACATCAGCTTACATTATCACACATTGGGATTTGTGCAGTACCTTGGTTTCCATTTGACCCTATTGGTGGATACCTTGCCTCTGTGTCAACTTTCATTATTGGTTGGTTCAGAGGGTTTCTGCCGTGTGCTAGCCACATCTTCTGTACACCGGAAATGTACTTCGGTTCGGTTACTACATCTTTTTTCATCCGATTCCTTCCACATTATTGGCCTACGGGTTACACTCGGGCTAGATTGATGAAGGATGCCTTAATTCCTTCCTTCTAGCGGATCTTTCCATATCGACTCTGACTCATTGCTCTGGGGCAAAGATCTAGAGTCCATTTCGCAGTACCTTGGGGTTTGCAGTCATTAGTGGCAGATCCTTCGCTATCGACAGTGGGAAACCAACATTGTCTCCTGATCGATAGATTCTTACAGGTGTTCCACTTTAGCTCATTTATTTGCACTTGTTGGTTTGTACTGGGTACCTTGACACTCATTATCATTATAGGTGAGTAGTCTCGTGTTTGTTAACGGTATACATCAATGACCGGTAATCAAACGATTTCTCACATGGTCGACTTCAGATCATTTATTCTCATGGTGTAGAAATGTACCACGACGATCGGTGAAGACCTCAGGTTGTATCAACATTCATTGGTTCACTTGACAGTTGCTCCTATTGCTGCTAGTTGATACCACTCCACCTTATATGTTGCAGTCAGTCATGGCGGCATTCTATTTGCTGGCACCTGATTTTGCAGTGTAGTACCATCCTTTTCCATCTTGTTTAGTTGGCACCTTTTTGGGATCAGTCTTTGATATCAGTGATCTGTTGTATTTCTCAGCATCATTGACAGTTTTATATGTGATATTCAGACATGTACTTGTTCGATCATGATCAGATGATCCATTATGTATTTTCCAGTCATTTATACTTGTATACTTAGTGGATCCGCTTTTACTTGATATGCGGACATGCTTTGCTTTCTCTGGGCATGGGTATGCCCGCCTCAGATGGTGTTTCTTTCTGATCTCCTTTTGTGGCTTGGTAGGCTGAATTCTGGTGAAGTACTCCTCAGCTTTTGGCAGATTTCCTTTCCATGAACTTGCTTAATATATTTTGGCCATCATGTACCCCTTATGACCTCATATATTAGGGGGCATCTGTTATAGCTCCAAATCTCACTATTATTGTTTGTGATGCTGCACTCATGGCCTAGGGAAACCCCTCCTTCCAGACCTGGTCCTAAATTTAAAAAACAGTGTTTTATTCCCTGTACGTGACATTGCCCTGAGTTAAACGTGTGTATACGCGGGTCCACATATACCCAACCCACGTATATGTATTAAAACACTTAAAAAAATATAAAGCTCCTTATTTTCGGGCGGAGATCGCAAGTTTTACCTGCTGATCACCTATTAGTGCCTGTGGCCCCAACTGTTCCCAACCAATTCCTAACTAAAAAACTACTTTGGAACTGGTATAAAAAGACATAGAAGGGAAGGCCTAAAGGGAGGAGAGAAGAGAGAGAAAGGTTATTATACTGAGACTTTCCCCTGACCAGGTCTGAAGACCCTTCTGCCTTCTACACTTCCCCCATTTGTACAGGAAACCCTTGTTTCCTTGTGATTTGATGTTCATCCCTTAGTTATGACATCATGGAGTGAGTTTTGGAAGGAGATATGCTAGAGGCTTGAGGCGGGGCAGATCCGGAAGGAAGCTATGCTTGGAGCCTG
>APFE031440344.1:46388-67378 GCA_000404065.3 Pinus taeda
ACGTAGGACCTAAGGTACGTCCTTCTTACTTTAGAATTAGCTTTTGCTAGCATAATGGCTGTGTGTATGCATGTTTCTTTGTTTAGAAAACTTTTAGTCTGCTAGGGTTCCACCCAAAAGCCCTAGGGGATTAAATCCCTCAACAAAAGTGCCATATTATCAAGGTATCCATGGGAGAATATGTACTGAATAGTCCAATTCTTTCCATTCCAATGGGTGGTGCTAATTTTCTACTAGGAGTCCAATGGCTACAATATTTGGGTACAATAGCTTTTAATTTTCAAGAATTTTTCTTGAAAATTTTTTGGGAACGAAAGGAAATTGAATTAAGGGGTATCACAGGGAAACCAAGAAATATAATCAGCTCTAATGACATGACAAAGATTCTAAATAAATAACAAAAGGCATAATTTCACAATTATGTTCACTAGAGGTTCCCACATTGAAATCATGTATTTCTTCGGGTCTCCAAAAAGTCTTAGATAATCATTCCAAGGTACTTGAGACTCCAAAAGGCCTTCCACCTATTCGTGATCATGACCATGCTATTCATTTGATTCCAGGAAGTGTTCCTCCAAACAGTAGGCCTTACATATATCCTTATGCCCAAAAGAGTGAAATTAAATGTATTATTGCAAAAATGCTAGAGGCTGGTATAATTCAACCTATTCAAATTTCTTTCTCTGCTCCAGTAGTATTGGTACACAAGAAGGATGGATCAAGGCATATGTGTTCGGATTTTAGGGAGCTCAACAAGCTCACTATTAAAGATAAATTTCCCATTCCAGTCTTGAAGGATTATTGGATGAATTGCATGGAGCAATTTACTTCACCAAGTTGTATATTCATTTAGGATATCATCAAATCAAAATGAATACTGAAGACATTCCGAAAACAACATTTATAACTCATGAGGGTCATTCTGAATTCTTGGTCACGCCTTTTGGCCTTACCAATGCACCTTCTACACTTCAAGGTTTGATAGATTCCCTTTTCAAACCCTTCCTTAGAAAATTTATGTTAGTATTTTTTGATGATATAATAATCTACAACAATTCTTGGAAGGATCATGTTCAACATGTTGACAGGGTCCTCAAACTTTTGAAGGAACAATTATATACAAAAACATCCAAATGTTTCTTTGTAGTACAGGAGGTGGAATATTTGCGTCATATTTTATCTCATGAAGCTATTAAGGTAGCCATAGAAAAATTAAATCCATTAAGGAATGGAAAATTTCCACATCCATAAAGAATCTGTGAGGATTTCTCAGGTCGACATGGTATTATCGCAAGTTTGTTAAGAATTATGGGAGAATAGTAGCACCTCTAACAACATTATCGAAGAAAGATTGATTTTCTTGGACTCCAGAAGCAACAATGGCCTTTCAACATCTTAAAGAGGCAATGTGCCAAGCATTGGTATTAGCTATGTCTGACTTCACAAAAACCTTTTATGTGGAATGTGATGCCTCACAAAATGGAGTTGGTGTTGTTTTAATGCAAGAAGGAAGACCCATTTATTTTGAAAGTCATCCAAAGGAAAGTATTTACACCAACCTATTTATAAGAAGGAAATGTTGGAAATACTACATGCACTTAAGAAATGGAGACCTTACCTAATGGGAAGAAACTTCAAGTTAAAAATGGATCATGATAGTCTTAAATAATTTTTAGAACAAATATTATCTTCAGAAGAGCAACAAAAATGGGTCACAAAGATGTTGGGTTATGACTTTGAAATCATCTTAAAAAAAGGGAAGAAAAATTTTGTTGCAGATGCACTTTCTAGAAAGGATGAGGATGTGGAAGCATTGCTTTGTGCCATTTCTATTATCCAACTAGATTGGATAAACAAAGCATGGGATGAATGGAATAATGGTGAAGAAGTGTGGGCACTCATTCAAAAGTTACAACAATATGGTAGTACATCTGACACATTTAGCAAGAAAAATTATTCGTTATGGTACAAAGATTGCTTATACATCTGTAAGAATACCCAACTCAAACAAAAGAGGAATGGCACACCTCTCCTTTAGGAGGGAACCTAGGATTTTTAAAACTTACCATAGGGTTAAGAAGGAATTTTTTTGGGATTGCCCTAAATCTTATATTCAAAAGTTCCTGGAGGAATGTTTTGTTTTCCAACAAAATAAAGTTGAAAAAATTAAGACCCTAGATCTGTTACAACCTTTATCCATTCCAAGTCAATGTTGGGGGGAGGTTTCAATCGATATTATCACGGGTCTACCCAAGTTTGAAGGAAAGTGTGCCATCATGGTGGTAGTTGATAGAATTACCAAGTACGGACATTATGGTGCATTATCTTATCCATTTAAATCCAGTACAATTTCTGATGCATTTATGGAAATAATACAAAAGCTACATGGAAACCCAAACATTATTGTAAGCGACAGAGATCCCATTTTCACTAGAAATTTTTGGATGGAATTATTTTCTTTTCTAGGTACTTAGTTAGCTCATAGCGCATCTTATCATACTCAATATGATGAGCAAACTAAGATAGTAAACAAATGTTCGGAAGGATATCTTTGTTGCTTTGTAACTGAAAAATAAACACAATGGGACAAGTTGTTGCCTCTAGCTGAATGGTGGCATAAGGCTTCCTTCCACACTTTAGCAAAAATGACCCCTTTTATGGCACTTTATGGATATCATCTTTAAGAGAAAATTCTAAGGTTCAGGCAGTGGAAGATGTCATCGAGCATCAACAACAAGTTCTTCAACTCTTAAAGGACAACCTCACTTTGGCACATAATAGAATGAAATTATAGGCATATCAACATCGTAGCAAATGAAGTTTTATGTAGGTGACGGGGTATTTCTACATCTACAACCATACAAACAAATGTCCCTCAAGCAAGCTAAGAAGGATAATAAATTATCACCAAGATATTATGGTCTATAAAAAGTGTTGCAAAAGATTGGTTCTATGGAATACAAATTGGAGCTTCATGCATCTTCCCAAGTGCACCTAATTTTGCATGTTCCATGCTTAAATAAATGTTGTAGCGGCTACAACCACTCTCCAAAATTTCTCCTTAACTTTGTTTTGGAGCCTTCCTACTAACTATACTTAAGAACATGTCTTGCACTATCAAGCACATAGGCTTTGATTGAGTTTCAGTGGCTTGTTGACCTGTACATGTCAGCTTGTTTGTATCCCTCCCACAGACCAACATTCTAGACTTAGACTATTAGCTGGCTAAGAGGCTCCCCCATAAAATTATGCAATTCTAGAGGGGAACCAACCTTCCCTCCAGAAATTGCGCAAATTAGCTAGGTAGCTTGTTGGGCTCTAGAATTGCAAACAACAGTCAAAGAGGCCTCCCACAGAAACCTGGGGCTCAACCAAGAAATTTCATAATTCTAGGAGAGAGAAACTTGATGACCTTAGAAATTGCACAATATCTCAGGGACAGCTAGCCCATCTCAGCCCAAAAACTACGGAAATCCCTCTCTCAAGCTTGTAGGCTGTTGCATGTGTCTTCAGGTTGACCGGTTCCCACCGAGACCTAGAAAACCTAAATTACATGCATGGAATGCTTTTCTCAAAATAGAAAAAGAAACATGCAAAAGAATCCTAGATTTTACGGATCTATTTTTAGCAGTTGGAGGTTACATGTAAAGATCATTTTAGGAATTTCCCTCCAAGTGTCACTTTTTCCTAGATTTGTGGCATGCATGTCATGGGACTCAAACTTATTTATTTGACGTTGCAGAGATCATTCTTCACATCGATCTTGGATATCTGACATGCCTCATCACATCTAGGCGTTGTCGTGACGTTCATCTCATCTTTTTCCAGGTAAGTCCGTTTTACACGTATTTTGCAGCTTTTCTGTCGATTTTTGTGTTTTGTCTTGTGTGAGTGATGTCTACTCAATTTCAATGAATGCTTATCATTGATTGCATGCATGTTAACCTGTACAAGCACCATTTCAATTTTTGTTTGCATCTCACTGCTGTCACATGCATGAGACATTTTTGCACTAACAATCGTCGTTACGGTAACCCATTTCACATTCACTCTTGTTTTCCTGTTTTCTGAATCTTGCACTCTCTATTTTCATACATGATCATTCACTCTTACTTACACTCAGTTTCACCATACATTTGAATCTTCATATGTTTTTAGTCACCTTTCGACAGGTCTGGGAAAACTTGGCCTGGGGTTTTCCTTGCTTGGACATTATTGCGCATTTTTGAGAGGGAAGGTTCTGCCTTCCTCCCAGAAAATGCAAAAAATTGGCCAAACACTATCCTCAAGGCCTACTCTGCAAAAATCTAAGAGGTAGTGCTCTGTTGGCCCAGAAAATTACGCAATGCAATCCCTGGAGCCCCATGCCTTGCTGACTAAAATTGCACATTGTGCAATCTCAACCTCAACAGGCTATCTTGGATTGCACACTGTTCAATTCTAGTAGCCAATCAACCTCCTAATAGTCTAGACTATGCTTTACATAATTCTGATAGTTAGTCTTCCAGCGTCTCAGTAAAAATTGCACAATCCTTCCCATCAGTCGCCCGAGTATGTTGCATGTCAGTTCTCAAGTTTTCTTTGGTTTTCAGTTGACATATTTCTTGCCATGAATGTTTCCATGTCTCCAGGTATTGCAGGTGTTTTCCTATCTCTCAACAATTAAGGTTCGATGGCCTCCAAGAGAGCAGGGTCAAAGGACACCATCAAAAGCATAAATGGAGATGCAATTGAGCAAGTGTCTATGAGTTTGTCGATTAATGAAGACACTAAGTTTCTCATTGAAAAAGACATCAAGCTGAAATGGTAGGACATCAATGATACATTCTGAGGCACATTTGGGGAAGACCTAGAAGATGGAGGGTCTATCTGAATATTCACAAGTCTGGCTTGTACCAGATTACATGCAGGTATCCCGCATTCCATGCGTGGACATGATACATTGGATTGTCTCACACACTCATCCAGAGATGATGGAGTTAAGTAGTGTCAGTGGGACAAAGCTTGCTATATTTAGGACATAGGACTATCAGTAGCTGTACCACTTGCCATAATCAATGATGATAATGGAGACACCCTTCAGTAGACCCTACAGGACTAAAAACTCTAGGGATATCTTGAAGAGTTGGGTGAAGGAGACATCCAAGTTTAGGACGACACCGAACCAGGTTTACAATATGAAGATACTATAGAAGGAACATCAATACTTGGTCATCTTCACATGCTGCTTATATGGCCAAGAGAGCACGGATACCTTCTTGCAAAGTTGGGTGATCACATTCGACCAACTGGCTAGTGAAGGAAGATCATGCAACTAGTCTGACATGTTGGCTCACAGGCTCAAGTAACATGTAACAGAAGCCCAACAACTACCCAAAGGTTAGCTATAAGAGATATATATGTTCACATACATTATGGATGAAATCTATGCTTGTTGGTAGTTCCTAGGCTTGAGTTGGGCATGTACATAAGCGGAAACCTTTGTACACACTTACTGTAGATTGTTTTCTGAATGCAATTTCCATGAAGTCATCACATAGTTGTCACACCATTTTTCCACCCCGGTGTACAAGATGACATTTGAGTAGGATCCACCTTGCATGTTGCAGGTAGAAATGGAGGCATTAACTGACATAGCAGATTGGTATGCCTCACCTCTTGGCACCTTCATATGGATGTACAACTCAGAGAAGCCTTTGCATGTTTTACAGAAGATTTCCATGGACAAGATCGTCATCCAAGAATGTCATACCACATATCGATAAGAGTGTTAGCTAGACTGCACTGGAAAAAGAAGGAACCCTGGCCTACTCTTCTGTTGCAGATCGGGTTTTACTAGAAATAAAATGTTAATCATGCTAATATCGGGACTGATGAGTTCAAAATATTTACTTTTGGTACTGGGAGTTTCAATCCGTATGACTCACACTTCTTGGTGAAAGAAAAATTTTCGAGAGTGTGGTTTTCGTGGGTCCACGGGGCATGTCATTGGCCTTAGGAGGACCCATGGAGATACTGTCATAACTTCTCCAAGCTTAATGAACCAGTCGACATAGCTGTGGAATGGTTAGCAAAGAAGAGAGAAGCAACATCTCAGAGAGAAACATCATTCGTGGTAGAAGAGGGTAACATACCTGCATGTGCCAAAGGCAAGAGAAAGGTTGTTGACAACACAAAGGTAGAAAAAAGTTGCAAGTTCAAAGAAGGCCCACTTGTGGAGAAAGAAACTTTGGAGATAAAATTGAAGAAGTGACAGCGCGACAAGAGCAATGTACAAAGGCAGAGAGAGAAAAAAAGGATGTAAGAAACAATAAAGGAGTTGGAATAGTTGAAGAAATAACTCTGAGTAGAATAAGAGCTACACAGACAGGAGAAGGAAGCAAAGTAGGGACAGACACATCAGGAGGTGTAGCATGCACAGATTGATGAACTGTGCCCATACAAGTTGCAGACTCATTCGAGCAGCTGGCACAAATCAGACAAGGTGAGAAGTCGTAGGAGTAGGACTTCACTTAAGAGATTGAATAGATATGTGAGAATATGGATACAGAGATGGAGCAGCTAGAGTGAGAACACGATATTGACCTCATGCCTTAGAACAAAGAGGTCAAGTCACCACCTTCACCACATCCGGAAGCAAAGCAAGTCCTGAGCTATCAAGGAGATACTAAGATCCTTGAAGACAATCCAGAAGTGGAGATGCACAACATATCATTCAACGAGATGCAACATAGAGTTATGCAATCATGCAAATTGACTACTCTGGATGTCCACATATCTCTTGCGTAGTTTGAAGAACTAGTGAACATATCTAATGTGCGCATGAATCCAATAGCATTGGTCGATGCTACCAGAGCATATGCCAAATTCACCAGCACGATTGTTCACTTCTTGATAACAAAGAACGAGTGAATGGCTAAGGAGTTACAAACGCCAAAGCAGGGAGGAAAATAGGTTACAACATCCATCATAGTAGAGTTGAAGAGAGAAATACTGAATGAGTTATTGTCTATCGAGACAACCATGCAAATGTTGTATTCCAGATTTGTTACTGTGCATAAGTTAGTTGTCCATCTCAATAGTTGGCAGCAACGCTCTGCTAGGAGAGCATGCATATTGTCATATTTTCGTGCCATTGTCGACCGCATTCAAAAATGGACAATGAGATACAAAGGAGCCCCATTACACTTGCCCAAGTTGATGAAGCCCAAGGTCGTAGAGTTGAAGGCACACATCTGAAGTCAGATGTAGAACTATGAGGAACTCCCACAGCTCATCACCAATTTGCAAAATTCACATGCACATGTGTTTAGAAGCATGGATTTTATTGTGCGTGCACATAAAATCCCATCCATTGGGACACACACCAAGGCAAAGAAAAAGAATCAAGTCCAACTGGAGCTAGACATTTACTTTGACGAGTTGATGCACATAGCCACGCATGCATACATGGAAATCAGTGGAGACACTATGCATTAGTATGTCACTAGTTTGGCACTCAAGACGATTATGTGCATGTTATCATACGAGTTGGAAAAAGGAGCCAAATCAGTGTACCCAAATGCATCAGAGGTAAGAGTTAGTTTCTAGAAAGATGTCACCATAGAATACACAGACACCATCACAAACTACCAAGCTTGGCATCAGTTCACCACTGTCGACCATCGCAACGATGTCAAAGAGTTGGTCTTCCCACAACTGTCTGAGTCCTAGTGATGTCTTTCATGGCTTTCTCAAGCATATTTTGTCTCTCATGGGTACATGTGCATATTGTATGTAACATCTTTTAAAGTGAAATTCCATGTGTCGATAGTTGAATGTAACAGTCATAGAGTAGTTGAAGAGTCATTAGGGTAGGTGAAATGTCACAAAGGGGAATGTCAAGGGTCACCCCACCCTTTTCTATTTATAGAACCTCATAACTTATTATATAGGCTTTTGGGTAGCCAAGATTCCAATAGGAGTATATTATAGAAATCTTGGAGTGTATTGTAATGAGCCTTGGCTTCTCCATAGTGCAGAGCTAGTACATCTCTTTGGAGGAGCAGGCGGCTGTGACTGTAACATTTCATTATCAGGACTAGTGGTTGTTCATGGTTGTACTATATGATTGGAACTTTCACTTCTTAATATAACAGAACCAACATGTTTCATGCATATCTTAGTTAGTCTAATGATATATGTAGTTGTTTTCTTACGCATGTATGTATAGGCTCTTTCTGTATAAGTATGAATGAATCTTACTGAGATGTGATATTGGTTTAACCATCACTTTGGATTGTTGGATTACCTGCCTTCCAGTTTGTGATGCATCTTTGTGTGTGTGTTCCCTTCCAAGCCACATGTTTCCACAGGTTTCCAAGGGGTGCACTCACCCCACCTTTTGTATGTTAGGACCATTCATGCACCTTCCTTGGCTTGCTACACATGTCACACCCTTTCTACTAATGAGGACATCCTAATTACCTTTGCGCGTAACTGTGGTCAAGGCGATACCGTACGACCCACTGTTGGGACTCCTACACCAAATAGTCTAAGGTCTAGTTGGGACTTCTTACCGGGGAGATCCCTTGACATGTTGGCGGGCACCGTCAACATTTCTGGTGCTAGAAGGAGGGCCAGATGACTAGCTATGTCCTCTCATCCAGTTTTGAATCTTCGTACATCTATAATGGATACCATCAGACTCATCCCTCCATGATGTTTTTCACATGCCAAACCTCTCAACGTCAGGAGGGAGTTTTTTGATCTCTTGTCCATATTCATGTATGAAGGTGAAGTAGTATGCCTGGCCTGAGTACTTAGAAGTCTTCTATGCATTCCTTGATGATGCAGACAAGTTCTATGTAGAAGAGGTCGACGTGTTGCTTTCACACACACTTCACGGATCCCCAAAAGAAGGGTGCAACAGTGTGCGACCCGGTAGTGTGCACTCACTTGACTAGTTATGTGATCTCATTGAAGCTACTTTCCATCATTTTGATCTAGAAACTCTTGACAAAGAATGTTAAAAGAGGGAGTTTTGTGATCTCTTGTCCAGATTCATGTATGATGGTGAAGGCGAAGTAGTCTGCCTAGCCTGAGTACTTAGAAGTCTTCTATGCATTCCTTGAGGATGCAGACAAGTTGTATGTAGAAGTGGTCAACGTGTTGCTTTCGCACACACTTCACAGATCCCCAAAATAAGGGTGCAACATTGTGCCACCTGGTAGTGTGCACTCATTTGACTAGTTATGTGATATGATTGAAGCTACTTTCCATCATTTTGATCTAGAAACCCTTGACAAAGAGTGTTAAAACAATGGAAGACTTCGCAAGAATCACCTATGGATTTCTGGGACCTCTTTTGGATATTGCAATTTGAAGCTTCAAAAAGTCAAATGAAATTTCAGTATCTCATTGACAAATTTCAATATTTCCTTACCAAATTTGTCAATCCCAAGATGAAGTTGAATTTCAAACCCCACTGAGCATACTTCGGTGATGATGCTACACATTCACAAATGGATGCGGTTGTTGTCACAAGTGACCATCCACCATCCCTTGATCAAACAACTCCACCACTGCAGAGTGATGTTGGAGAACATGCACACACATACTTTCAACTATCACATCCTCCCAATGTCATTTCTCTCAATTTTCGTGCAAATTTGGTTGTGAAGCTCATGGGTTGTCACATGCATGTCTTACCTCAACCTCCATCATCATGTTCTGCGGATCCTCCAGATTGCATTTTCTTGTGTTCTCCCATTCTAAACTCTATACCTATTGTGAATGAGGATGAAGCTATTGATAGAGTTGGTGTTGTAAAGCCAACCTACATTGTCATTCATGAAGAGTATGAGTAGGATCTTGAAGATCAACCCACGATGTAGGATGATTCTCTTCTATCCGTGCCTCCTCCTTTTTTCCTTGACATCTCTGGTGATTCTACCATCCCTGATTTCACGTGTGTATCTCTATCTATGGATGCACCCATTGTTGATCACTCACAGATTATACTAAATGTCAGTCCATCATCCCACAATGGAGAGGACAAATCATTCTTTGAAAATCCATTTGATTTTTATATACCTTTTCTGGAAATGTAGAAGGTAAATTTTTCCGTTTATCATTACCCCTCTATTTGATTCATCAAATCATGAGGATGACGATGAAATCATTGATTTTGATGATCATAGATGTCATGATGTATTTACCCCCGTATTTGATCATGATGATGATTCTATCAGAATTGATTTTTCAAAGCCACATGTTTATGATGACCTATCTATCGACGAAGTCGAAACCCTGCAGGCTATCGAGGCACTTCAGCTTGAGATGATACTTATGTCAAGCACTTACTATAATGAGGTTGGTTTCACTTCTGATCAGGAAATTGCTGGAACACCCAAGGCTCCTTATCACTCATCTGTATGCATTGAAGGTGAATCTCAGACATAGATTATGCTTCCTCCACTCGAACTACATGATCCCATCACTCATGCATTGGAGGAATCTTACACAACAATCACACATGTGTGACACAAGTTGTCTTTATTTCTTTTGTTTTCTTACATGTCACAGTCAAGAGTATGCGTATTCTTAACATCTACACAAAGTGTCGCACAACACCATGGTAACTCCATGAATTGCATGTCATGCACTTGCACTCATGTTCTTTCTATGGATTAAACTTAAAGTGTGTGTGTCTTCATTGTTATATCTTTCATGTTTGCTGGTTCACATAGCTATGTTGTTCGTGAACCATGCCTTCACCAACAAGGGTTGACTAATGTGCCGGTGGCTGCATTGGAAGTATCAATTTACGTAAGCAAACCCATGCACCATTAGCTTAGGAGTAGGAGTAGTGTTTTATTTTTGTTTGTTTGCTTGCATGCATGTTTGCTTCTTACTTTGCATGTTTGTTTATTTTCCTACTTGTTTTCTTACTCACTTTGCTTATGCATTTACTTCTTCTTTCGGATATGTTTTGTTGTTCATTTGCTTGATTACCTTCATAGGTTAGTTTCACATGAAACCTTGTGCGACTCTTGAAACAAGCTAGGTAGAGTAGAAGAGGACTTGTGTAGTTACCAATACTTGGTTATCTATCCACCCACCTCTGTATGAAGAACTTGTTGTCTTCAGTCCATGATACATCAATGAAAAATATGTTTTGTTCAAAGTGAACCTTGGTGGAAACACAACTCTTGCGCGCTAACTAGTATCTCCTATTCAAGATGGTTGTTTTGGAAATCCTTGTCTTCTCATTCAAGTAGAGAAAGGTGAGAGGGAAAACCTTAACAAGCATGTTAGAGGTATATACAAACTACTTCTCTGAAAGAGAAACCTCTTCTTCTATCAATAACTCGGGATCCCACTCCTGCTTATGAAATGAATAAGTGTTATGGATAGTTACAAAAAATGAAAATGAAAAAAAATGAAAATATGAAAAATTTTGAAAAATGAGTAAGGAGAAAGAAGAGAAAAGCTTTCGGTGCAGAGAGGTGATGAAAGTAACTCTACCGAGGTACTGACCAGGCTCGCTGGTAGCAGAGAAATGCTTGTGTTCCTGCATGACTCTGTGGGGGTACTGTCGAGGCTTACTGGTAGTGGAGTGAAACTAGAGATGAAACTTAAAATTTGATGACCATAAGGTTCGTGCACCAATATACCCCTCATCCCCAATCGAAACAACTGTGTTGACTTGGCTTGGAATTTGTGTTCACCAATCAAGAGTATGACAGATGCTACATCTTACAATGAAGTAACTGTGGAAGGCATGACGATTAGAGAAATGAACATTACTTCCAGAGGTGTTTGACTTGCTGTTATGAACAATGTCCATGTAGAGAGATGGATATATACCAGTGTGTCACCAAGTTTTGTAGTGGCTACAACTACCCTCCAAAATTTTTCCCTAACTTCATTTTGGAACCTCCCTACCAACTATCGTAAGCAGCATCTCTTGCACTCTCAGGTCCACATGATTCAGCTGAGTTTTAGTGGCCTACTAGCTTGTACATGTTAGCTTGTTTTTCTCCCTCCCGTAGGCCGGCATTCGAGACTTATACTATTTTCTGGCTAAGAGGCTCCTGTAGAGAATTGCGTAATTCTGGAGGAAAACAAGCATTCCCCCTAGAAATTACACCAATTAGCAGGGCAACTTTCTCGACTCGAGAATTGTGAAAAACAGTACGACAAGCCTCCCACAGAAAAATACGCAATCTGGCCAGGCACTGGGGCTTAGCCATGACATTGCGCAATTCTTGGATATAATCACCTTCTAACCCCAAAAATTGTATGATCCCTTAGGGATATGCAACCCATCTCAACCCAGAAACTACACAAATCCCTCTCACAGGCTTGCAAGCTGTTGCATGTACCTTTAGGCTGACCAATTCCCTTCGAGACCCAGCAAACCTGATTTTCACACATGGGCTGATTTTCCCGAAATAGAAAAAAGAAAAATGCAAAAAATCATCCCTAGATTTTAGGGATATATTTTTAGCAGCTAGAGGTTACATGCAAAGATCGTTTTAGAAATTTCCCTCCAAGTGTCGCTTTTTCCTAGATTTGTGGCATGTGCATCATGAGCCTCAAACTTATTTAATTAATGTTGTAGAGCTCATTCTTCGCATCAATTTTGGAGCTCTACATCCCACATCACATCTAGGGGTCATCAGCACGTTCAACTAAACTTCTTTCGGTAAGTCTGCTATACAAGTCTTTTGTAGCTTTTCTGTTTCTTTTTGTGTTTTGGCTTGTGTGATTGATGTCTGCTTGATTTCAATGAATAGTTGTTGTCGTTTTCATGCATGTTAGCCTGTATAGAACCATTTCATCTTTTGTTTGCATCCTAGTGTTGTCACATGCATGACACTGTTTTGCACCAGTGATTGTTGTTGCGGTGACCCGTTTCACATGCATGCATGTTTTCCCATTTTCTAAATATTTGATTTGTTATTTTCATGCATGATCATTCACTCTTGCTTACACTCAGTTTCTCCATACATTCGAAGCTTCAAATGTTTTCAGTTGCCCGTCGGCGGGTGTAGGCAACCTTGGTCTGAGTGTTGCCTTGCCTGAACAACATTACACATTTCTGAGAGGGAAGGCTCTGCATTCCTCCCAAAAAATGCATAAAACTATCTAGACACTATCCTCTTAGCCTTCTCTGCACAAATCTAAGAGGCAGTGCTCTAATGGCCTAGAAAATTGTGCAATGCAGTCCTTGAACCTACATGCCTTGCTGACTAAACTTGTGCATTGTGCAATCTCAGCCCTAGTAGGTCAGCTTAGATTGCACATTGTGCAATTCCATTAGCTAGTCAGTCTCTCGACAGTTTGGACTATGATTTGTGCATGTCCAACAGTGAGTCTCTTGGTCTCTCGATAAAAATTGCATAACCCTTGCCATCAGTCTCCCAAGTATGTTACATGTTAGTCCTCAAGTTTTCTTTGGTTTTCAACAGACATATTCCTTTTCATGAATGTAGCCATGTCTCTAGGTATTGTAGGTGTTTTCCTGTCTCTTAGCAGTTTAGGTTCGATTGCCTCCAAGAGAGAAGGGTCAAAGGACAACAAGCTACTCATAGAAAAAGAAACCAAGTTGAAATGGTAGGAAATCAATGATACATTCTCAGGCACATTTGGGGAATATCTAGAAGACCGCATGGTCTATGTGAATATTCACAAGTCTGGCTTGTACAGGATTGCATACAGGTATCCCACATTTCCATGCGTGGATATGATACATTGGATCATCTCGAACATTGATCCCGAGACGATGGTGTTAAGAAGTGTTAGTGATACAAAGCTTGCTACACTCACGGCACAAAACTATTAGTAGATGTACGACTTGCCACAGTCGGTGATCATAATGGAGACACCCTTTAGTAGACCCAACAACAGTGCAAACTTTAGGGATATCTTGAAGAGTTGGGTGAAGGAGCCATCCAAGTTTAGGATGACACCCAACCATGTTTACAAGATGAAGATACTGCGAAAGGCACATCAGTACTTGATCATATTCACATGCCTCTTATATGCCCAAGAGAGAATGACAATATTCCCACAGAGTTGGGTGATTTTGTTTGACCAACTAGCCAGTGAAGGTAGACCATGCAACTGTTATGAAATTTTGGCTTACAGGCTGAAGAAAAAGGTAGTGGAAGCCCAGTAGCCTCCCAAAGGCTAGCTAACAAATATATACATGTCCACATACATTCTGGGTGAAATCTGTGCCCATCAATAGTTCCAATGCTTGAGTTCGGCATGGACATCAGCAGAAACCTCTGTACACACATACTGCAAATTGTTTTCTTAATGCATCTTTCATGGAGTCATCACATAGTTGTCAGACCATTTTGTCACCCTAGTGTATAAGATGATATTTGAGTAGGATCCACCTTGCATGTCGCAGGCATAAATGGAGGCATTGATCGACATAGCAGATTGCTATGCCTCATCGCGTGGCACCTCTATATGGATGTACAACATGGAGAAACCTCTGCACATTTTACTGAAATTTTCCATGGACAAGCTCATCATGAAAGAAGTGTCATACCACATTTCGACAAGACTGATAGCTAGAAAACATCATAAGAAGAAGGCACCTTGGCCCAATTTTCTATTGCGGATCAGGTTTTACGAGATACAAAATATTAAGCATGTTGATGCAAAGACTGACGAGTTCAAAATATTTACTTTCGGCACCAGGAGTTTCAATCCATATGACCCACACTGCTTGGTAAAAGAACATTATTTGAGAGTGTGGTTTTGAGGGATCCACGGGGCAGGTCATTGGCCTGAGGAAGATCCATGGAGATACTGTCATAGCTTCTCTAGGCTCAATGAACCAATTGACATAGCTATAGAATGGTTAGCAAAGGAGGGAGAAGCAACATCTTAGAGAGTAGCATTATCCGTAGTAGTATAGGGTAACGTACCTACGTGTGACAAAGGCAAGCGAAATGTTTTTGACAATGCAAAGGCAAAACAAAGCTACAAGTTCAAAGCATACCCACTTGTGGAGAAAGCATCTTTTGAGATAGAGGCGAAGAGGCGACAGCGTGACAGGAGGAACGCGCAAAATCAGAGAGAGAAACAGAGGATGTAGGAAACAATAAAGGAGTTCCAAGAGTTGAAGCAACAACTCCAGGAAGAAAAATAGTTATGCAGATAGGAGAATGAAGTGCAGCATGGATAGACATAATAGGAGGTGCAACATGCATAGATTGATGAAATTGTGCCCATACAGGTTGTAGACTCATCCGAGAAGCTGACATAAAGTAGACAAGGTGAGCAGTCGAAGGAGTAGGACTTCGCTGAATAGATTGAACATATACTTCAGTAGATGGATACAGAGATGCAGCAGCCAGATTTAGAACAAGATATTGTCCTCATGCCTTAAAACTAAGAGGTCAACCCACTACCTTCACTAGATCCAGAAGAAGAGCGAGTCCTGAGCGATGAAGGAGATACCGAGATCCTTAAAGACAATCCAGAAGTAGAGATGCACAACATATAATTCAACGAGTCACAACATAGAGTTGTGTAATCATGCAAAATGACTACTCCAGATGTCCACGCATCTCCTGCACAGTTTGAAGAAGAAGTGATCGTAATTTGATGTGCACAAGCATCCAAAAACATTGGCTGATGCTACGAGAGCATATGCCGAAGCCAACAGATCGAGTGTTCAGTTCTTGATAACAGAGAACGGGTGAATGGCTAATGAGTTAAAGACAACCAAGAATAGAGGAGGACATGTTACAACATTTGCCAGAGCAGAGTTGAAGAGAGCAATACTGAATGAGGTATCATCTCTTGAGACAGTCAAGCGAATGTTGTATTCCATATTTGTCACCGTGCATAAGTCAATTGTGCATCTCAATGGTTGGTAATAGTGTTGTGTTAGGAGAGAACACATCTTGTTAGATTTTCACATCGTCATCAATCAGATGCAAACATGGACAATGAGATACAAGGGAGCCCCATTACACTTGCCTAAGTTGATGAAGCCCAAGGTGGTAGAGTTGAAGGCATAAATCAGGAGTCAGATCTGGAACAATGAGGAACTCTCATAGCTCACCACCAGTTTGTAGGCTTCACATGCACAGGTGTTCAGAAGAATGGATGTTGTTGTGCTCATGCATGCAATCCCATCCATTGGAACACTCATTGAGGCAAAGACAAAGAACCAAGTCCAAATGGAGCTAGACATTTACTCTGACAAGTTGATGCGCATAGACACCAATGCAGATTTGGCAATCAACGTAGATAGTATGCATCAGTATGTCACTCGTTCGACCATACTCAAGATGATGATGCACATGTTATCAAATGAGTTGGATAGAGGAGTCAAACCAGTGTACCCGGATGCAACAGAGGTAAGACTTTGTTTCCAGAAAGATGTCATCATAGAGTACATAGATACCATCACGGACTACCAAGCTTGTCATCAGTTCACCACCATCAACCATCACAAGGATGTCGAAGAGTGTGTCTGCACATAGTTTTCTGAGTCTTAGCAATGTCTTGCATGGCTTGCTCAAGCCTATTTTGTCTCACATGGGTAAAGTGAAAGTCCAAGTGTCGATAGTTGAATGTAACAGTCATAGAGTAGTTGAAGAGTCATGATGGTAGGTGAACAGTCACAAAGGGGAATGTCAAGGGTCACCCCACCCTTTGCTATTTATATAACCTCATAACTCATTGTATAGGCTTTTGGACATCCAAGCTTCTAATAGGAGTATATTAGAGAAAGATTTGAGTGTATTGTAACGCGCGTTGGCGGCAATGACTATAATGTTCCATTATCTAGACTAGTGGTTGGTCATGGTTGTACTATATGATTGGAAGTTTCACTTATTAATATAACAGAGCTAGCATGTTTCATGCATAAGTTGTTATTGTATTTCAGTTATCTTGGCTACTTTAATGATATATGTAGTTGTTTGCTTACACATGTATGTAGACTCTTTTTGTATATGTATGTATGAATCTTACTGAGATGTGCTGTTGGTTTAAACATCACTTTGGATTGTTGGTTCACCTGCCTTCCAGTTTGTGATGCACCTTTACTCGTGCGTCCCTTCCAAGCCACGTGTTTCCATAGGTTTTCAAGGGGTGCACTCACCTCACCTTCTGTATGTTAGTACCATTCACACACCTTCTTCGACTTGTTGCGCATGTCACACCCTTGCTACTAACAAAGACATTCTACTTACCTCAGTGCATAACCGCGGTTAAGGCAATATTGTATGAGCCACTGCTGGGACTCCTACACCAAATGGTCTGAGGTCGAGTTGGGACTTGCCACTGCTGGGACTCCTACACCAAATGGTCTGAGGCCGAGTTGGGACTTCATACCGGGGAGATCCCTTGACATGTTGGTGGGTCCAACACCATCAATAGAAAGGTTATAGGTGATAAGCTCCCAGCTCAAACAATATTTCCAGAAGTTGATGAGGAAGGAAAAATTATATTGGAACCTGAATCAATCACAGAAACAAGAACCCGACATCTATGAAATCGATCAATTTTAGAGTATCTCATTAAGTGGAACAACTTACCTGCTAAATATTCCAAATGGGAGAATGATAATTTTATACAAAAGAATCTAGAACTACTCAAGCATTGAGGACAACACTTTTTTGAAGGAGAGGGGCATGTTAGGTCCCTATAATACTAGTGTATTCCCCCATTATTATTGTCATTCTAGCCCTTATTGTTATTGTTGTGCCCATTTTATCCCCATATTGTTCTTATTGTGCCCCATAGAAGCCCATTATTGTTATTGTTGTGCCTTTACATTATTATTGTTATGTCTTCTCTAATTATATTGTGACTCCTTAGACTTCTATATATAGAAAGAAGGTTTTGTCATTTGAATCATCCAAGGAATTTTCATTTATGTAATGTAAAGGAAGTTCCCCCTTAAAGAGGCTAATTTTGAAGTCATTGATCTATCTCTTCTTCTATTTTGTGAGTTGTTTGCATAACATGAGAGCCTTCCCTATGAGCAACACAATTATAATAAAGCTCTCCATAGCTCGACTGGTCGCAGTCCCTTTCAAGTGGGTCTGGAATTTCAACCATTGTGTCTGATTGATATCACCATGCCTCATGTGACTACATAGACAAAATAAACACATGTATAGTTCAAGGCTAATAAAGAAACCAAGTTTACTAAACATATCTAGCACATTTGCAGGAGGTTCACAACATCTTGCAAAAGTCCATTTCCAAGTACAAGTAGCAACATGAACAACATTGAGTGCCACACAAGTTTCAGGTGGGCAACAAAGTTTGGCTGCATTTGCAAAAATGATGTCTTACCAAAGCCCATCAGAAGTTCAAACCACTTCGATATAGGCATTACGCCATCACCAAAGTTGTGGGAGACAAAGCTGTTATGCTTAACATTGCCCCATTCCTTGGCGTGCACTCAATGTTCAATGTGGACATCCTTCAACCATACTTTCCACCATTACTAGACACATTGGTCATCACAAAACCGTACACACAACAACAAAGCTAAACCCAAACTGAATGGAACATGCCACAACTGATTGGATTATGGACATGCATATCAAGAACACTCGCCAACAAAATATCCAAATCTATCGGGTTTTCAAATCTAGCCAACTCCTACACCAAGTCAAGTGGCTCACAAGGGACCAAGTTCACAAGAAGTTTCCCCATCTAATGAAGGTACTCAATGAAATGGGGACCATTATTTATTAAGGGGTTAGGATTGATCTAGGTGGATATTGGTGGCCACCAACCTATTCCTCCTGGACGTCCACCATTGTTTCTTTTAGTTTCCTTAATTGTAGCACACTTACTATGTTTGGCAGTTTTTATGGTTGTGAACTTTTGGAGCCGTTTTGAGGCCCTAAACGATATTTTTTTGGAAAACAAGCCCACCCATAACTTATGTTAAGGGATTGTAGTCAAAATTTGTATTCCTTAGATATATCCTTTTAACGAGGCATCTTATGTGTTAAACAAAGATCATATGCGAAAGTTACAACCCTGGGAAGTTGATCTACCAATTTACCCCAACGTGGCCCACAAACTTTTGGCACTTCATCTCCTAGGGTTAGGTTTTTGGATCTTTAGGGTTTTCCATTGTTTGTAAACAATAAATAGGAATTCAAGCCTCATTATAACACAATTTAGAAAGCACGTAACTACCACATCTCTTATCATAGATAAGCTACCATCACCTAAGCTAGTTTATTTCCATTTTGTATGTAAACAATTTTCAGTACTTTGTTATTAAAGATTGGCAGTTCTATTTTCGTTGTATCTATGCATCTCTATTAATATTTTTATTTCATTTTCTTCATTCATAAATATGGATCAATCTACAATCCAAACTATTGTTCCCTTCCATTTCGTGTGCTACTATGCCTAGACAACCT
This sequence comes from Pinus taeda, assembly GCA_000404065.3. NCBI lineage: Eukaryota > Viridiplantae > Streptophyta > Pinopsida > Pinales > Pinaceae > Pinus > Pinus taeda. The sequence continues at coordinate 65,807 of APFE031440344.1, forward strand.
CAATCTACAATTGATGCTTGGGAAACCTATATCTTGGCCAACTATGAACTTCCTTTCATAACTCTACCTAATCCACTATTTTCCAAGGTGTGGGCACCATCCAACCTTGGATCAACTACCCTTTGAACCTTCTCCACATAGTACCATGCTCCTTCGGGATGAACTACCCTTTATGTGAAAGTCTAAGAGTTATATCTATTCTTATTTGCTACCCTGAATTTACAATCCTCCCATTCCCATGTTAAAAAATCTTTGCAAAACAAACTACTATATATGGGCCAACCACCTTTTTCCTCTTGATGATGATTTTTTCCCTCTTTGGTACTCACTGCTGACTCCACCTTGTTTCTTCTCAAACCCTTATACAACCAAAAAGACCTTATACCATTCCCTTGCTCCACTTAAACTCATCACTGGCTCCACCTTGTTTCTTCTGGAACTCATACAACCACAAATACCTTATACCCATCCCTTGCTCCATCTTCTTTCTTGTGAAACCCTTGTACAAACAATTATAAAACTCTTATACAACCACAACGTCCTTATACCCATCCCTTGCTCCACCTTTTTTCTTGTGAAACCCTTAGATAAACAACTATAAAACCTTTATACAACCACAAAGACGTTATACCCATCCCTTGCTCCACCTTGTTTCTTGTGAAACCCTCATACAAACAAAAAAAATTGAAAATTTTAAACAATGATCATAGTGTATCATGTGACTTTGCATTATCAATGGATTTTGCAACCCTTTTGGGTGAAACCTCAAACCTATTAGCTTAGTCTATGATCCCACAATAAAATTTTCTTCAAAATCAGAATATCTAAAACTTAAAATCTATAATGGTAAAATTATGTTCAAATTTGAAAATCCAAATTAAAGTCAATAAATAAAAAACAGAGTACATATCTATTTAAACGAGTGTGAAATAGGGTTGATAAATTCAACCTGAAATCGGTGGTCGGAAAACAAAACAAACTACAATTTTGTTGTTTTTGTATTATTACTTGAGAGATTAATTGTATAGATGTTCATTATAGAACACCTTTCGGTAGTAACAGGTGGTGATAAGCTCTTCACCCTTCAATTGGGTTGGCATATGAGCCTGGAACTTGGTAAACTGGCCTTTTAGTATACTTTGGATTTTGATCTTCAAAAGAGAGAATATAATAGATGCATGTTAGAATTACTATGTTAAGTTATTTGTCATGCAAATAGTTCAGAGAACTTTAGTACATGTTACATTGATTTCCATCACTTTTTTATGTTTTTTTTTATTTGTTTGTAGATAGGAATATCAAATTGCAATAGTTTTTTTCATAGTTTAAATTTAATTATGAATAATTATTAAGTAAATGATAAATATTTAACTAGCACAACCACATTCACCAATGTGGTTGATATATGCTGATAGGCGTATATATGTAACATATATACAAACACATTTTCCAATGTGATTAATATACATCGATAGACTTATATCAACCACATTAATAAGTATTATGGTTATGTTTTTAAACACCAACTATTTATGATTATTAATAACTATATAAATATTAACAACCATATTA
>APFE031440344.1:67987-81727 GCA_000404065.3 Pinus taeda
TTATATTGAATTATTATTATAATAACAATATTAACTCATAATAACAACCATGATCCAATAATAATTAGAATTGTGATAAGGGAATTATTATGTGTATTTTTTAAAGACCAACTATTTATGATCATTAATAACTATATTAATAATAACAATGATATTCTTATATATTTATATATTTATGATTATTATATTAATATTATTATAAATATAAACTCAAATAATATTATAATATAATTAATAATAGTAATAAAAATAATAAAATATAATAATAATATATTATTATTATATATTATTATTAGGCTTTATTAATTCAACCATGTTTATTTTAGTATTATAAAAATAGACTATCGTTGCTTTAAAACAAGGAAAATGAGTTTAAAATGAAATATACACAATCGGAGGGCTTTCATTTGAAAGGAATGTAATAACACTATCGGTGCTTTGAAACCACTATAGTGTTAATTCTAAAGAATTACACTATCGGCAAAAGATTTCAAGGAAATGTGTTATACACAATTAACGCTACCGATGGTTTATAATCAACCCTTCCTACACTCCTTCCTCCGATGCAATAATACATAGGATTATCAAAGATCGCAATTGGTGCCTCCAATGTTCTAAAGGCTTGCTCCTCCGCTTCGATCTTGCGATGCAATAACAATCACATACCCGATATGCTATCAAAGCCTCCCTATAATGTTTCAACTCTGGTAGTGTCGTGCTATCGGATTTCGGTGCTCCAACGGTTTAGTTCTGTAGTGCTGCCACTCAACGATGCGATAAGGGTTACAGACCTAACGAGGGTATAATCCATGTACAATAAAATTTCAAGTCCAGAACTCTGCTCTGCTAAGTAATTTCACGATTTCTCTGTGTAAAATAGAGTTTTACACACGGAACTCTGTAAAGCAAATAAGGAAGCTAGGGCTCACCGATATGAAGGAAACATTGTCTAAAAACTTCAACTGCCACGTTAATTGGAAAATTAAGGCCAAAGCTTTGATATAAAACTCAGAAGAAAAGAACCAAAACTGATACACGTATACAATTACCAGTTAATAAAGAACCATCAATTCAAATGCACAGAGAGAGTTTTTTCTCAAGATCACAATGTCTCTAGGCTAACCAACATAGAGAAGTCCCCTTATTTCCTTTAAAACATAATAGATAAAGCCCTCTCCATCCTTATCCATTTTCAAAAGCATGCCAATTACATAATCTACTCTTTTATTTTAGCAACAGGTTTCTAAAACAGAAACTTATTTCCTATGACTAAGAGTTCTGCGAGACACCCCCCTCGAGAACCTTTATTACAACTTATCTGTGCAAAGAGCTTATCCATGCAACAAGTATTACAACATGATCTTATCTCTAGACTCTATCCCTATCGTAAACTAGAAAAGCATGGAAATTGATGGCTAAAGGACCCCACCCCTTTGCTTGTAGATTTTTTGGATTTTTGGAATAATTTTGAAGATTTTTCCCTGCAAGTCACATGGTCCTGCATCAGACTCCTGAGGAAAGAATTATTCATGGGCTCATCTACAGAACTTCCCAATTTCTGTAGCATGTTTTCTGTAACCCAAGTAGCTTCAGTGGTTGGCTGGTCCTTCCATTTTACCAAATACTGAAAGTAATCTCATCCCTTTGTTTTCTTAAACATCTTATTGTCCAGAATTCTTTCTAGATGTCATTCCTTTGCTGTGGGTAACTATTTTACCTAGTCAATCTCTTGTGTCTCTTGATCTTGTGTTGTATCATCTTCAGTTTCACCTTCATACTTGTATAGGTCTGCAACATTAAAAATTGGAGATATTCCAACATTAGCGGGTAATTCAATATCATATGCATTTCCAAAAACCTTTCTTAATACTCGGCATGGTCCAATTTTCTTGAACTTCAATTTGTTATACTCCCTCTTTCGAAATCTTTCTTTTTTGAGGTGTGCTAATACTAAATCTCCAACTTTAAAGTTCACCTATCTTCTTCTCATGTCTTCTCTAGTCTTGTATTTGATGTTGCTATCCTGTAGTTGTTGTTTCACTTGTTCATGTATTGCTTGCATTTCTGAAGTGAAATCTTCTCCCTCTGCACTTCTCATCTCTTCTTTTCCCATGTTTCTCAACTCAAATACTCCTCTTGGATGCATTCCATAAACAATATGGAATGGAATCTATCTTGTACTCTTGTTAGGCGAGTCATTATATGTATATTCAACTTGTGACAACACTTGATCCCATTGATTTGGATGTTCTGGAGTAAGACTCCTTAAAAGATTGCCCAAACTCCTGTTCACTACTTCATTTTGTCCATCAGTTTGTGGATGATAGCCAGAGATGAAACTTAGTTTAGTTCCCAGCTTCTTCCATAATGTCCTCCAGAAATGTCCAACAAATTTGAAATCGCTTTCTGAGACAATGCTCTTAGGCAACACATGCAATCTTACAACCTCCTTAAAAAACAAATTACTAATCTAAGAAGCATCACTAGTTTTATAACATGAAATAAAGTGTGCCATTTTTTAAAATTTGTCCACTACAACAAAAATTGAATCATTACCTCTTTGAGTCTTTGGTAAGTCCAAAACAAAATCCATACCTACCTTATCCCAAGGCCTATCTGGAGTTTGTAATGGAACATACAAACTTGTGTTTTGGCTTCTTCCCTTTGCATATTGACAAATTTTACAATTTCTCACATACTTTTCCATTTCAGATCTCATTTTGGCAAGAAATAAAATATGTTCAACTGTTTAAAATTCTTCTCTATGAAAAAATGTCCTACAAGTCCTCCACTATGTTTCTCATTGATTAAATTCTCCCTCATCAAACAGTTTGGTATGCATAACTGATTTCCCTTAAACAACAGTCCATCTTGTAAGAAATAATCCAACCATTTACTCCTATACATCAAAACAAGATTCTTACAAGTTTCAAATGGCTCTTTAAAACCTAAATCTGTCTCATATAATTCTTTAAGAAAATCAAATCCTAACACTTGAATTTGACTCTCTTGTAGTAATATGTTTCTCATACTTAAGGCATATGCAACTTTATTTGATTGGCCATTTATATGTTTCAAAACAAAATGGAAACCTTGAAGATACTCTACCCATTTGGCATGTTTCTGGATAAGCTTTGGCTGCTGCATAATATATTGTAGTGCACAATTATCTGAATAAAGGATAAATTCCTTTGACATCAGATAATGCGTCCGTTTCTTTAATGACTGCACAACTGGTTAGAACTCCTTATCATAAGAATAATACTTCTTTTTGGAATCATTTAACTTTTCAGTAAAATAGGCTATAGGTCTATCTTCCTGACTTAAAACACCTCTAATTTCTTCTCTGTTGGCATCACACTTCACTTGGAAAGGCTTAATAATATCAAGTAGAATCAAAATAGGTTTTTCAGTGATTTTCTTCTTTAACAACTGAAAATTATTTTCTACTTCAGTAGTCCATCTAAATGGTTGTTTATCTTTCTTTATGGTCTCAATAATAGGTGCATTGATATTACTAAAATTCTTGATGAATTTTCTATAAAAGCTACCAATACCATGAAAACTTCTTACCTCAAAAACACTCTTGGGTGAAGGCAACTCCATTATTGCCTTGATCTTTTCTGGATTTATCTTCATCCCTTCAACAGAAATAACAAAACCCAAGTAACACTTCTTCAAATTCAGCAATAATTTATCTTGTTGCAGCCTTTGTAAGACATAATTCAAATGTCTCATGTGCTCCTCCTTAGATTTGTTGTAAACTAATATATCATCCAGATATACTATTACAAATTTACCAATAAACTCTTTAAGAACTTCATTCATGATTCTCATAAATGTACTTGGTGAATTTGACAACCCAAAAGGCATTACTCTCCACTCATACAATCCCTCATTTGTCTTAAAGGCAGTTTTCCACTCATCCCCTTCTCTTATCCTTATCTAATGATACCAACTTTTAAGATCTATTTTTGAAAAATACTTTGCTCCACTCAAGAAATCCATTAAATCTTCAATTCTAGGTAAAGGAAATCTATACCTGATTGTGATTTTATTGATGGCTCTTGAATCTATACACATTCTCCAACCTCCAGCTTTCTTTGGACTCAACACTGTTGGCACTACACAAGGAATCAAGCTTTCTCTGATAAGCCCTTTGTCAAGCAATTCTTGCACCTGCTTCCTAACCTCTTCATTTTCTGTAAGATTCATTCTGTAAGCTACATTGTTAAGTAGACTTGCTCCAGGAATCAAATCTATATGATGGCTAATTCTTCTAAAGGGTGGTAACTCATTAGGAAAATCATCAACAACAATATCACAATAGTTCTCCAACATTTCTTGAATTTCAATGGGTAAATAAAAAATTGTAGTAAAATTCATTATTACCTTGGGCTTCCAAATTACAACAAAATTTACCTCATTCTCTTCAATCTTCTTCAAGTATTCCTTTCCTCTTAGTAACAGAGTTTTTGGATCAATCTTATTTCCTGATGCATCTTCTTCTTGTAGAGGAAGCAACATATTATTGACACCATCCTTTCTAAACTTGTTGGTGTTTCTTTTCCCATCATGCATAGCTCTTTTGTCATATTGCCAAAGTCTTCCAAGTAATATGTGACACACATCCATTGGCATCACATACAATTTTATCCTTATACTTGCCCAACTAAAACTCCACTTCACACTGTTCATTCACTAACAGTTGATGTCCCTTTTGTAACCATGACACCTTGTAAGGTGTTGGATGTTTCATTCTCTTCAGCTTCAATTTCTCCACCACTTCTGTAGAGACCAAATTATCATTGTTTCCACTATCAATGATCATCTAACAACATTTCCCTTGAACCTTACACATTATACTGAATAAAGTCTTCTTTGTGATGGTTCAACTATCTCTTTTGTTGGCTTGAGAAAAACTTTATTAACTACCAAAGATTCTCCTCTCTCTGGTATATTTTCTTCTTCTTCCACTGCTGTTGCTGGTGCTTCTCCCTCAACTAGAGAAACAATTGCATTCCTCTGGATTTTTCCTACATTGTCTGGGCACTCAAAAGCTCTGTGTCCCAGCTTGTTACATCTGTAACATATTACCTCTCTTCATCTCCCTCTGCCTCCTCTTCCTCTAGGAAAACTCCCTCTACCTCTTGCATCACCTCCTATGGGTGCATGCTGGGTTGAGCTGCTCCTAGATCCATCTTTAGATGTTGTCGATCTTCCTCTACCACCTTGACTTCCCCTTCCTTGGAAATTACCTCTCCCTTTGGCAGACTGCTTCCTCATGAGTTTTTCATCAGTTCTCAGTGCCATCTGATAAGCTTCTTCTACTGTTTTAGGAGACGATATACTTATCTCATCTTGAATGTCCATCCTAAGACCATTCACATATTTGGCCACCTTCTCATTTGTATCCTAAGTTTCTCCAGCTCTTATGCTTACCTTATAGAATTCCTCTATTTATTATTTCACTATCATAGATCTCTGTCTAAGATTTTGCATTAGTATGAAGAAGCTTTGCTGATAATTACTTGGTAGAAACTTACCCCTTAGCTTTGCTACCATCCTGCTCCAATTCTTGATAGGTTGCTTGCCAAGTCTCTTTCTTTCTGCCTGCACACCATCCCACCAAAGCGCTACATGGCCTTTTAACTTGGTGACAACAAACTTTCCTTGCTTCTCATCTTCTGTTTCTTCATAGTCGAAGAATTTTTCCATGCCATTAATCTAGTCTATTAATTCTTCTGGATTCAATCCTCCTTCATATATTGAAACCTCGGTCTTTGGCCTAGATGTGGATCTCAACACTAACTGGAACAATTTCATCTCAGGAGCAAATGTTACAGCTTCCTCCTCTATAGCTTCAACCTCAGGCTCACTAACATCTCCATCATCTATATTTCTTCCTATTGTTAATGCATCCAATCTAGCTTGCATTTGTTGCACAACTTCCATTACTTCAGCATTTGCAACAGGCCATCCTCTTCCACCACGTCCTCATCCTCTTCCAACTCTGAAAGCCATATTAACTTTCCTTCTTCTCCTTCTAAGATTAAATTCGGTGTTAATAGGTTGCTTTGATACCACTAATGGTGGCCTAGCTGCAGGTGATATACACAAACGACCGAAACTTAATATAATATCTTCTAACTCAGGCTGAATTTCTCTTTCTATTTCAATTGGTGTATCAGTCATCTATTGTTAGATTCACTGCTTCATGAGGTTCCCTTTTTTCCTTCAAATCACCACACTTTTCTACTTAATCACCACAACCCTTGTTATCAAGCACACTTTATTGCATAGAGCCTTTTATCCTCTATTGGGACTATAATTCCCATAGGAATTATAAAAATATACTATTGTTGCTTTAAAACAAGGAAAATGCATTTAAAACACAATATACATAGTCGGAGGGCTTTTGTTCCAAAGGAACATAATAACACTATTGGCACTTTGAAACCACTATAGTGTTAATTCTAAATAATTACACTATCGGCGGAAGATTTCAAGGAAATGTGTTATACGCAATTAACACTATCGACGATCTATAATCAGGCCTTCCTATGCTCCTTTCTCTGATGTGATAATACATAGGATTGTCAGAAATCACAAATGGCGACTCCAATATTCTAAAGGCTTACTCCTCCACTCTGATCTTGCAATGTGATAACAATCGCTAACCCAATATGATATCAAAGCCTCCCTATAATGTTTCGGCTTCGGTATTGTAGTGCTATCGGGTTTCAACACTCCAACGGTTTAGTTCTGTCCCGCTCGCACTCACCGATGTGATAACGTTTTCGGACCCGACAAGGGTATAATCCCTGTACAATAAAATTTCAAGTCCGGAACTCTACTCCACTAAGTAATTTCATGATTTCTCTATGTAAACCAAAGTTTTAAATGCAAAACTCTATAAAGCAAATAAAGAAGCCAAGGCTCATAGATATGAAGGAAAAACTGTCTAAAAACTTCAACTGCCACGTAAAATTTCAAGTCTGGAACTCTTCTCTGCTAAGTAATTTCATGATTTCTCTATGTAAAACATAAAATTTTAAGTCCGGAACTCTGCTCCGCTAAATAATTTCACGATTTATCTATGTAAAACAGAGTTTTAAATGCAGAACCCTATAAAGAAAATAAAGAAGCCAGGGCTCGTAGATATGAAGGAAAAACTATCTAAAACATTCAACTGCGACGTTAATTAGAAAATTAAGGCTAAATGATTGATATAAAACTCAAAAGAAAAGAACTGAAACTGATACACGCATACAACTACAAGTTAACAGAGAACCATCAATTCAAATGCACAGAGAGAGTTTTTTTCAAGATCACAATGTCTTCGGGCCAACCAACACAAAGAATTCATATTATTTCCTTTAAAAAATAATAGATAAAGCCCTCTCAATCCTTATCACTTTACAAAAGCATTCCGGTTACATAATCTATTATTCTATTTTAGCAACAGGTTTCTAAAACAGAAACTTATTTCCTATGACTAACAGTTCTGCGGGACATCCCCCTCGAGAACCTTTATTACAACTTATCCATGCAAACAACTTATCCATGCAACAAGTATTACAATATGATCTTATCTCTAGATTCTAGCCCTATCCTAAACTAGAAAACAATGGAAATTGATGGCTAGAGGACCCCACTCCTTTGCCTATAGATGTTTTTGGATTTTTGGAATAAGTTTGAGGATTTTTACCTCCAAGTCACATGCTCCTACATCACATTGGGTTTATAGTATCAGTCCCTTTCGTTTATTATTACCCAAGGGATTAATACTAAAACCTCAAGGGATTATGAATCCGAGGGAATAATATTAAACAAAACAGACTAATATTATAAACCCAAGGAACTAATAAACCCAACCATTTAATAATATAAACCCAAGGAATTAGCTAACCCAATGGATAAATATTAAAAACCTAAGGGATCAAGAAGCACAAGGGATTGATATTACAAACACAAGAGATTAATAAAGATGACAATGATTGATATTATAAACCCAAGTTAATAAGAAACCCAAAGGATTAATACTAAAACTCCAAGGGATTATGAACCCAAGAAAATAATATCAAACCCAAGGAACTAATATTATAAACCCAACATTGGTAAATCCTAATATAAATATTAGAAAGACTAAAATAAACATGTTTTATTTTCATGGTCAGACAATCCTTGTCATAAAGTGACATTCAACCACGATTGAACATGGTCGTCTATGATTGACAATGGTTGACCATGATCGATATTATAAGCCTAAGGGAATAATAAACACAGGGGATTGATATTATAAAGCTAAAGGAATTATAAAACTAAGGGATTAATACTAAAACCCCAAGGGATTATGAACCCAAGGGAATAATATTAAACCCATGGGACTAATATTATAAACCCAACATTGGTAAATCCAAATATAAATACTACAAACACTAAAATAAACATGGTTTATTTTTATCGTGAGACAATTGTTGTCACATTGCAAAATTCAAACATGGTTGACCATGGTTTTCTATGATTCACAATGGTTGACCATGATTGATATTATAAACCTATGGGAATAATAAACCCAAGGGATTGATATTCTAAACCCAAAGGAATAATAAGAAAAAGGGATTAATACTAAAATCCCAAGGGATTATGAATAGAATGGAATAATATTAAACCCATGGGACTAATATTATAAACCCAAAATTGTTAAACCCAAATATAAATACTACAAACACTAAAATAAACATAGTTTATTTTGATGGTGAGATAATCCTTGTCACAATGTGACAATTGAACATGGTTGACCATGGTTAACTATTATTTATATTGTAAACCTAACGGAATAAAAATCCCAAGGGATTATGAACCCAAGGAATAATATTAAACCCAAGGACTAATATTAAAAACCAACATTCATAAACCCAAATATAAATATTAGAAAGACTAAAATAAACATCATTTATTTTCATGGTGAGAAAATATTTGTCAGAACGCGACATTCAACCATGGGACTAATATGGTAAACACAAATATAAATATTACAAACACTAAAATAAACATGCTTTATTTTCATGGTGAGACAATCTTTGTCAAAATAAGACATTCAACCATGGGACTAATATTATAAACCCAACATTGGTAATCCCAAATATAAATAATAAAAACACTAAAATAAATATGGTTTATTTTGATGGTGAGAGAATTTTTTGCACAATGCAACATTCAACCATGGTTGACCATGGTTAGCTATGATTGACAATGGTTTACCATGATTGATATTATAAACCTATGGGAATAATAAACCCCAGGGATTGATATTATAAACCCAAATGAATAATGAACCCAAGGGATTAATACTAAAACCCAAGGGATTATGAACCCAAGGAAATAATATTAGACCCAAGGGACTAATATTATAAACCCAACATTCGTAAACCCAAATATAAACATTACAAAGACTAAAATAAACATGATTTATTTTCATGGTGAGACAATCCTTGTCACAATGTGACATTCAACCACGGTTGACCATGATTGATATTGTAAACCTAAGGGAATAATAAACCTAAGGGATTGATATTATAAACCAAAATGAATAATAAACCCAAAGGATTAATACTTAAACCCCAAGGGAATAATATTAAACCCAAGGGACTAATATTATAGACCCAACATTCATAAACCCAAATGTAAATATTACAAAGACCAAAATAAAGATGATTTATTTTCATGGTGAGACAATATTGTCAAAATGGGACATTCAACCATCAGACGAATATGGTAAACCAAAAAATAAATATTAAAAACACTAAAATAAACATGGTTTATTTTCATGGTGAGAAAATCTTTTTCAAAATGCGGCACTCAACCATGGGACTAATATTATAAACCCAACATCGGAAAACCCAAATTTAAATACTACAAACACTAAAATAAACATGATTTATTTTGATAGCGAGATAATCCTTGTCATAATGTGACATTAAACCATGGTTGACCCATGGTTGGCTATTGTGAGAGCCTAGATCAACCTCATGCTGAAGGGAGGCAATCTTAGGATAACCACAAACTAGGCTTAACCTAGTAGCTAGCCCTACCAGGTTGGGAGAGGGCTCTCTCCTTGTCAATCTCAGTTTAGATGAATAAATTAAATATGGATTTTAGGCTAGGTATAGTAGCTCTAGGTTTTTTGGTTGATTTTGAAGGTTTTTTGTTGGATCAAATGGAGCAGGCAGCTTTGGGTTTGAGAAATCAAGTTAGAATTGCAGGGTGTTCTGTGGGGCAAGGTAGGTAGATGTTTTGGCACTTGGAATTGAGTGAGATGGTAGGTCTAAGATTGGTGAGGAGCTGAGGAGGGCATGCAAGGATCATGAGTCCTCTTCAGACAACTGAAAACATCAAAAACTAAATGTATTCTGAAGGAAGAGCATTATTACCAATGTATTCCACATATATATCTTGATTTCATTTAGTTAAGAATAATGAAAGAGATTTTGGAACATATAATACATGAGAAAAACATAAATGACTAAAGGAGAAACAATGCAAAAACACATTACCATAAGAATCCTTTAGAATTTTTCTACAAATCAACTAGCTCTGATACCATGTAAAATTTTGTAGAATTTTTCTACACATCAGCTAGCTCTGATAACATGTAGAAATTTCACTTGTAAAACAAACTGATATATGCAATGTCCTAAATCATAATACTTGTTCTACTTCTACAAAACATTAAGCGGAAGCATAATCGAATTCATGAGCAACATCAAGTAGAAACATGCATAACTGATCTAGAGAAATAATCACACATAACATAAGATATATCTAGGGGAAAGAACCAACATAAAACCCCAACCATGTATTATCAATCAAGTGGAAATCCTCTTCAACATACAAAAAGAATCAGCTCAATAGCTATCCTGCTTTGTCTGTAATGAGAAGATCCTGATGATCTTCAGTCAAAAGATGAAAATCATGGACTACCTAGGCCTCAATATATAGGCCAGAAGTCCTCCAATCTCCTATAATAGATCCTTCTCCATGCAAGGAATACTTACTACAAATATCCAAGCATCTGATAGTACATTATCGCACATCTGATCTCAACTGGGTCTCTGACAGAACTGACATGCAATAGTTATCCATGAGTGAATTCTCAGTTATCTAAAATAATAGTTGTCACATGCATGCAAGCATTAACAAACTATATTTTATTATTTTAACAACTTGTTAAAATAATCTAACTGGACTTAACTAGTTAGAACTAAGTCAACTAATTCTCTCATTATAGAACTCATATTTATTCCCTCAATCAGTGGAGGAAATTAAGGATAAATTCCTCAATCAGTAAGACAACTCATGTGCGTGCTCACAAAGACTTCAAATTCGAATTTCCTTAGCTAATTAACTCAACTGAATTAATTAATTAACATTTCCAACTACTGTTAAGACCAAAATTAATTTTACTTCCTATAGATAGGCTAGGGACTACTATAAATAGGAAGGGACCCATTAATGCTATTTTTAGAACTTTCTATTGTTAGCAATTTCACCTCTCACCCAATGTGGCGAATGACCTCACTAGCCAAACTGCTATTTTTAGACATGCTATTTTTAGCAGGTCTATTTTTAGCACATTCTAAATTTAACATTTATTGTTGCACATTTTTCAACACTCCCTCTCAACAAGAAAGGTTTTCTCTCGAACTCGATCTTATAACTCTGGAATGTTCTGCATGCAACACATCTACCTGGTCCACTTGCTCCAACAACACTTGGAACAAAAACACTCCCAACTGACCACTCTGTTGAGCTAGGAACATACTTTGATGCTGAAGCTCTACCTGTTGTTGACAAGTGCTCCCTCTCTGACATTTGCACTACTACAACATCTCCATGCATCTCACACCATTGCACACCTCTCTGTGCCACCTAGCACTATGCAAAACACTTCTGCCTCTCGCATTGTTACAGCCTACTAGCTATGTGTTGCCTTGGGATTCCCTGCATTGTCACTCTCTCTGCCGCTCCATCCACATCTATCTCTACCCAATCAGTTAGTTCCTGTTACTCTACATCGGGGATCCCGTAGCAAGGTCTCATTCAAGAGGTTGGGCACCTCAAGGATCCTGCCCCTCCTCCTTGGGACGATCACTCTATATCACTCCACCTCCTACTTGGAGGTATGGCTGCATGCGACCCCTCTGCCCCCCCTAGCTCGAAGTTTCCCCCTATTGGAGGTCTCTGCATGAGTAGATGTCTCTACTCGATCTCCTCTCAGCTTCCCTTGTTGTGGCTGCTCCAAAACCTCCTGAAGCTGCTGCACCAATCATGGCTCCTCCACAATTGTCTGAGACTTCTTCTGGCTCTGCATGTTGAGAGGTAATATACCTCCCTCTCAACCACCAAGTCTCCATCAGTTGCCTTGCTGCTCAAGGCTTTGCATGCATCTTGAACCTTAAGAGCATACAGGTTCGTGACCCGTGAACCAATCTGCTTCACCTGTCTAGTGATGATGTGTCTAAGGAAAACCTTTCCGTCTCTGAAGACTACATCATAGCCTCTGTCTTCCAGCATCGCGATTGACACCAAGTTTCTCTTTAGTCCTGGTACATACTTGACATTAGTCAAGGTAAGGTGAGCTCCATGCTCCCTCTGAAAAATAACCGTGCCTACACCTGAGACACTATACTTCTCATCATTACCCATCCTTATGAGTATCTGGAGATCTTTCTCCTCCAAAGTACTAAAAAAACTTTTGTCACCGGTCATGTGGAAAGAAGCTCCACTGTCAAGAAACCAACCACTTCCCATCATGGATGAAACCATGCATGCGAAGAGTGTGAAATCCAACTCAAACTGTGAAGAAAGTGCCTCACCTTCAGATCCTTCCCCGGATCCCTTCTTGGATTTCCTCTGTGGGAAATGTGAGGCATAATGGCCCACCTCATGACAACGAAAGCATCACACTTTCGATTTGTCAACCTTCCTCCCATCATTGCAAGAACTGGATTCAGAAAGAGAAACCTTCTCCTTTCCCTTCTTTGCCTTACTCGCTAAGGCATAGTTCTCTTCATCATTCATAGATGAATAACTGTCTCTGGTGTGCCGTCTAATCTCCTCTTGCACAAGATCCGACCAAAGTCTCTCCCGTCCTGGCAATTTCTCCCTTCCATTCACTGAGTCCTGGTAGCTATGCCAACTCTTAGGAAGGCCAAGGAGTGCTAGACTCACCATATCCTCATCCTCAACAATTACCCCCACACTTCCCAGCTCATCCCAGCATTGGGTGAACTTCGTGAGATACTGGGGCATACTATATCCATTCTCAGCTTTGATGTTTCTGAGTTTATCCTTGAGCGCCAACTTCCTCTGGTCGCTCTTGCTTTGGAATAATTCTGTCAATTTTTTCCACATCAAATATGGAGAAGCCTTTCCATGGAGGCTGGACACAATGTGATCTCTCATGCCCTTCAATAGAATCCTTCGACACTTTGCTGTCTTCTTTTTCCAATCCCCGACTTGAGCAGCATTAGTAGGTTTTGGGACATCCGCATCTATGAACTCCTTCAACCCATTATCATCTAACACCACCTCCATCCTGTCCTTCCATGAAATATAGTTCGAGCTGCCCTCAAGGGCATACTCCAATCATAATCCATTGAAAGACATTTCAACTTTGACACCAAGAAAACACTGCTGCAAATTCGAATTCCACCAGCTCAAAACTCAACCGCT